>JAXCGZ010000582.1:40000-54849 GCA_037179515.1 Halocaridina rubra | reverse complement strand
ATATATATATATATATATATATATATATATATATATATATATATATATATATATATATATATATATATATATATATATATATATATATATATATATATATATATGCAAATAATACATTAACATATGTGACAACATATATCATAGTTTACCCTTGACTGGGACTCGAACCTAAGATATATAGTGCCTTGGCACAGTAATTGTCTTAAGTTCGAGTCCCAGTCAGGGGTAAAATGTGATATATATATATATATATATATATATATATATATATATATATATATATATATATATATATATATATATATATATATATATATATATGTATTTTTTTTAATTGTATTAAAGGATGTTTATCGATTTTTGTACTTTAAGATTTTACTCATCTGCAGAAAGTTTAACAGTTATGGTGTTTTTTTTCATTCATTACGTAAATTAGACCTTTTTTTCTTTTATTTATTAAGTACACTTAAAATCTATGTCACTATCAGTAGTGATTCTTCAAGCTTTTCAGCCCGGTGACCTTCCAAATTAACTACCAACCAACTTTTTTTAACCCCATCTCCAATAGTAACAAACTTACTACTCCTGACATCTAAGTCTCCGTTTCTTGTAAGAACTACAGTGAAGATGATAGCTTTGAACAAACTGATTACCATTATGGAATGATTTCTCCGTGTCACGCCCGCTCGATATGGTTGAAAGTCAGTTCATCTTTACTCGAAGTTGCTAGCTCATCGTAGTACCAAACAATATACAATGTTTGTATATTCTTTTCAGAATTTGTGTACAGATACTCCAAAGACCACGTTTTGATAACCCATGAAGATATTTATGTACTATTCCTAGCAACACGTGCTCTGAAGTAACTTGCTATAATAAAAGCATGGTCATGTCGTTATGTTTTTCTGAGAGTTAAGGGCGTTTTACACGGTCAAACGGTTCGTCGAACGCGGTTCGACAGACAAGTGTTTGAAGTGATGTTCGAACGTGTGAACAGGGTATTTGGTTGTCGAACACGTTTGACAAACGTGTTCGACAACTAAATACTCCGTTCACACGTTCGAACATCACTTCAAACACTTGTTTGTCGAACCGCGTTCGACGAACCGTTTGACCGTGTAAACCCCCCTTAATATTGTACTCTCTGGACAAACGTGCTGACCATGACTATTTTATTATAGACAGCACTAAACCTTTCCATTAACCCGATTTTTTAAACAGTGTAAACCTAGGATACCATATTGTTAGTCAGCTAGACACACACAAATGGATTTCATAAACGCATCTGACGCTGTTTCTTAAACAGAGTAAACCTAGGATACCATAAACTTAGTTAGCTAGACACACAAATGGATTTCATAAACGCATCTGACGCGGTTCTGTATATGGCTAGGATACGTTTATGAAATCCATTTGTGTGTCTAGCTAACTAACAATATGGTATCTTAGGTTTACACTGTTTAAGAAATCAGGCCTTTATCTCCAATGGTACTATCGATAAGTTGTGGAATCCACCTTAGGAAAATTGATTTCATAATCTCCTTAGTGAGAACCAAATCCTATACTCGCTGAGCCACGCTTATAATTACGACCTTCACTTTGGTATTCTAGTAAATGAAAGGCAAATGAAGGTTTAATAGATTTATTAATAGCTGTTCTCATTGTTATACATCTAAATAGCAGACACCTGTAGAAATGACTGATGAGTTCCAGTTTTGAAAAGACGTAGACAATGGAGATTTGCTCTGAAATATTATTTGTTAGATTAGTATGGATGCTTTGTTTTGACTAGGCCTATTTTACAGAAAAAAAGATGTAATCAGCATTCTCTGCCACGACTGTCGTCTTCCGAAAGTTCCTCGGGTTTACAGACCCCGACAGCCGCAGCAATATCCGCGTGACTTGTCAGGGCTGCTGATGGTTCTGATACATCTTGAGAAGCGAGTGAGATGGATGCAGAGGAGGTTAACGAGACCAGTGACCCAAGCGATGCCAAGGAATCTAATGGGTCTCGAGACAGAGCGCTAGATGCTAGATGGGTCACACTTTGGTCATCTGAAGCATAATGCAGAGGTTCGGCTGAGGCTTCCGATATATTAAAGTGTGGTTCTTGGGCTTCATGCTTATTGGGGTGAAGATGAAGGGCATGAGGTGATTCTTGGGGCGTTGGTGGGGGTGTAGGAGCTCCCCTCAGTAGAGTTCCTGGGGAAGGAGGACCTCTGTCTACGGGGCGAGATGGCGCTAAAATACTCTCTATGGAGAATGTTGGTCTTTTAACCATAGTATTATCTCTTTGTTGGGTCCTAAGTTGTTGTTCTTGTTCTGGCGGTGCACCTACAACGTCTATATCAGGTTCTGGTCTGTGTTGGGTCTCGTACTCCCGCCGGAGTTGGTCTAAAGTCACACGTACGCCTTTGAGGGACAGTTTTCTCTGTTGCCGTTCCAGTTGTTTGATGACCTTTTTCTCCCGGCGAAGACGTTCTTTTCGTTCCAGTTCTTCAGGAGGAATAGGCTCTCCTGAACACGTTTGGGGGTGGGCATTGTGCGCCGGACGACCAGGGCCCTTTCGGGTGTGTTCTTTCTTACGCCATTTCGCTCGACGATTCTGGAACCACACCTGCCAGAACAGACAGGGGAAATGACAAAAAAGAATCTTCAAAATTGTTAATTTTAATAGTGTAAAACAATTAAAATCCATGTAAGCCCTACTTGATAAGTTGTCCGTTTGCATTCCAACAAGCCAGCGTGAGTTATGAATAACAGAAGAAAAAAAAAGGAAGCTTCATTTGTTATCTCTTTGATTATTCATTACTTATTCCTTCATTTATTAATATTCTTAGCTTTTTAATTTCCTATAATAATTTATAAAATGATCGAAAGATACTAAATGTGTTTCAGCGTTGCCTCATTTTTGCAGTCAACGAGAAAATTTATTGTAAACTTTTTTATCTAAAAATTTTATTTATTGGCTAATATTATTATTATTATTATTATTATTATTATTATTATTATTATTATTATTATTATTATTATTATTATTATTATTATTATTTATTATTATTATTATTATTATTATCATTTGATTTTCATGAATTTTATAATTTTGTATATATTAGTCGTGCAACAAATAAGAGGAACCCACTGCAATGGGATTAGTATTGCAGAAAGCTTTGTATGCAGTTCTTACCAAAATATAATTGGTTTAATTTTCTCTCAGTATTATTAATAATAATAATAATAATAATAATAATAATAATAATAATAATAATAATAATAATAATAATATAATAATAATAATAATAGTAATAATAATAATGATAATAATAATAATAATAATAATAATAATAATAATAATAATAATAATAATAATAATAATAATAATAATAATAATAATAACAATGAAAATAAAAATACTATTAATAATAATAATATTGATGATGAGTAAATATATAAATAAATAAGGCATATCTAAATACTCACAGCGACTCTCGATTCGGTGAGTCCGAGCCTCATGGCCAGAGCTTCCCTCATGAAGACATCGGGATAGTGTGAGGCTTCAAAGGCTCTTTCCAGTTCTTCCAACTGCCAAGAATTGAAGTTGGTTCTGGAACGACGGCGCTTAGCTGCTGCATCGCCGTCTAAACTTCCATCCTCGCAATCTGCGAAAACGAATTTGGAAAGAATTTATTGGCATATTTAATAGAAAATTATTTTGAGAAAGTGATCACTTGATGTCATGAAAATGATAATGATTCGGTTTTACGTCTCGAACTCCCTTTTCTACTAAGGGCTAGGACGGATGCCTTCTTGCGAAGGACTTGTTTTGGCACGTGTAATTGTTACCCTGAGTGTATGTCCTTACTAACCTCAGTCCGTGACGGGGCGCGAACCCTCGACCTGCCGACACAATACAACAAGGACTCAAAGTATATCTTCTTTTATTTCTCTTTATATCAATCACTCGTACCATTTTAGACTGTTGTGTTAAGGCCTTGTGATATCTTTGATGCAAGTTTATACCTTAAACATGTTTCTAGAATAAATATATTTTGAAATACGTAATTCATGTACAGGTATTTTCTTCACTTATTTACATATTTATTTATTCATTTATATATTTATTTTTTTCTATTTATTTATTTATTTGTTTATATATATATATATATATATATATATATATATATATATATATATATATATATATATATATATATATATATATATATATATATATATATATATATATGAGTGTGTGTGTGTGTGTATATTTATTTATTTATATATTTACTTATTCATTTGTTTATTTATGTATTCATGTATTTGCTTATTTATTTATCAATTCATTTATTTATATATGAATAGTTATTTTTTTATGTATTTACTTAAGTACTTATTTACCTGCATATATATATATATATATATATATATATATATATATATATATATATATATATATATATATATATATATATATATATATATATATATATATATATATATCTATATATATATATATATATATATATATATATATATATATATATATATATATATATATATATATATATAATGTATGTATGTGTGTACTTACCTAATTGTACTTACCTAATTGTGTTTACGGGAAAGAGCCCAAAGCTCGTATCTTCTCGTCTCCTCATCGGTTCCATTTTATACTTAGTGATACTTATCATACCTGTCCTTAAAACTATGGATTGAGATAGCATTAACTACCTCCTCGCTTAGCCAATTCCAATTATCAACTACTCTTACACTGAAAAAGTATTTCCTTACATCCTGCAAAGAAGTTTTCTTACGAAGCTTCAAACTATGACCTCTAGTTCTAGAGCCAGCCATATCAAAATATCGATCCCTATCCACTCCATCATAACCATGAAGGAATTTAAAGACTGTCACCATATCCCCCTCAATTTTCTAGCTTCGAGTGATGGTAAGTCTAATTCCCTCAGCCTCTCATCATAACTGAGATTGCGTATTTCTGGCACCAGTTTCGTGGCATGTCTTTGAACTTTTTCAAGCTTAGCTATGTGCTTTTTCAAGTGCGGATTCCAAAAGGGGGCTGCATATTCGAGTTTTGGCCTCACATAGGTTACATAAATATTTCTGAACATTTCCTTGTCCATGTGTCTGAAGCCTACCCTTACTTTTGATAAGAATGCATATGTTGCCCTTACTATGCCATTTATATGTATTTCTGGAGACAAATCTGCCATTATGTTTACTCCTAGATCTCTCTCATTTTCTGTCTCTTGAAGTTGTACTCCAGCCACCGAGTAGTCAAGCTTGGGCCTTCTTGCACTTGTACCCATTCTCATTACCTTACATTTTGAAGTACTGAATTTCATTAGCCACTTTTCTGACCACTCATGTAGACTATTTAGATCCTCCTGAAGTTCTCTACCATTGTTCTCGTTTTTTTTCTTCACAATCATTGCATCATCTGCAAACATATTCATGAATGAATTTACAGACTCTGGTAGGTTATTTACATATACAAGGAACAAAAGTGGCCCTAAAACTGAACCCTGTGGAATTCCACTACTAACTCTTCTCCATTCAGACACTGAGTGTCTTACTCTAACCCTCTGTTCCCTTCCTTCTAAGTAAGTTTTTATCCATTCCAAGACATTTCCACCTATTCTAGCCATTGCTTGCAGCTTCCTAATAAGTCTCCCATGTGGAACAGTGTCAAACGCTTTCTGGAAGTCTAGGAATATGCAATCTGCCCAGCCCTCTCTTTCTTGTAAGATTCGGCTTACCTCATCATAAAATTCTAATAAGTTTGTTACTGTTGATCTACTTCTCTGAAGCCATGTTGCCTCACTGACAAAAAGTTGAAGGATTCCAAGTGAAGAGAGATATGTTTCCTTAGTAGTTTCTCCATAACTTTGCAAACTATGCTGGTCAAGGAAACTGGTCTATAGTTCAGAGTTGTATCCCTCCTTCCCTTTTTGAAGATAGGTATCACATTTGCTTGTTTCCAGCATCTTGGAATCTCCCCTGACTCCAGTGACTTTTTAAATATGATACTTAGTGCCACTGATATTGAGTTTGCGCATTTTTTAAGCGCATGAGGGGATATGTCATCAGGACCTGTAGCTTTATGAACATCTAAATCCATCAGCGCTTTGCATACCTCTGTGGCTGTAAGGTTGATGTTCTCTAATACCGGCCCTTGAGCTTCTATCTCTGCAATCTGAGGGGGTGGGGTATTTTTTACTGTAAATACTGACTGAAACTCCTTGTTCAATTCTTTGCAGATCTTTTCATCCGTCTCAGTGATGCTTCCATCCGCTCTCTTTAACCTTAAAACCTGTTCTTTTACCTTCAGTTTTCCTCTGATAAAGCTGTGGAAAAGCTTGGGATTTTCTTTAGCCTTCCTGGTGATGTCCCTCTCATAGTCTCTCTCTGCCTCTCTCCTTTTACTTAGGTAGTCATTTCTTGCTCTTTTGTAGGTTTGCCAGGCATTTATGTTTTTTCTCCTCCTATACCTTTTCCAGCATTTGTCTCTCCACTCCTTAGCTCTTTTACACCCATTATCGAACCATTTCTCTCTGGCATGAATTACACCTACTTTGGTGACAGGTATGCAGCAATGTACCATCTTCCCATATTTCTCACAAGAGATGTCATACATTTCTTGTAGAGATTTGTTGTAAAATAAGGTTCTCCAGTCAATAACTGCAAAAAGCTCATTCATTTTGATGTAATCTCCTTTCGGATAGTTCCTGCTCATGTCCTCAGTGCCTCTACTCTCAAGAAGAATATCTTCAATGATATACTCCATCAACAACACACAGTGGTCACTCTTTCCAATTGGTGGTTCATACTCAATTTTTTCAATATCCAACACATTATCTGTGAATACTAAATCAAGTAGTGATGGCTCATCCCCACCCCTGGCTCTCGTTGGTTCCATTACATGTTGGTGTAGGAAATTCCCTTGTACGCAATCTAGGAATCTTGCCACGAATGAGTATTCACCACTGTGTGGGTCAAGATTTATCCAATCTATCTATTTATGATTAAAATCTCCCATAATCAAAATCCTACTTTTTTTCTCCCGTGCCATGTTAACAACTGAGTTTATGACTTCAATAGTACCTATATGACTTTCCTCATAAACTTCAAGCCTATTTTGGTTCCTTGGTGGGTTATATACAACAGTTATTATAATGCTCTCTGACCCAGTATTTATGCGAGCAACAAGAAATTCCTTGAACTCACTTTCTATAGCCATGTTTATTTCTTCAACTTGAATCCTTTCACTTATGAGCAGTGCTATCCCTCCACCAGTCCTCTCAGATCTTTCAACTATTAATATTCTGAAGCCCTTAGGAAAAACTGAAAGCAAGTGCGTTGCTATTTGTTTTGCCTCTTGTTAGAGGCAATACAATATTGAAATATTGTACTATAACTGACCTAACTCTATCTCTTATTGAAAATCCTTCAGGTTTGATCTTTGCTCTCTCTCTCCTCTCTCTCTCTCTCTCTCTCTCTCTCTCTCTCTCTCTCTCTCTCTCTCTCTCTCTCTCTCTCTCTCTCTCTCTCTCTCTCTCTCTCTCTCTCTCTCTCTCTCTCTCAAATGGTTTCACATAATAATGTGTAAAAATTATTGACATTCCTCTTTCCTATAGTAATTCGAATAGAAAAGGTACAATAAAACAAACGAAAATAAAAAAACTATTAAATTTACAGTATGTTTTTATATAAACTGACATGTTTACCGCGAAGCCATTCTTTGAACAAATATAAAAAAAAAAATATTGTCATTATTCAAAAGCGAGAAATAAGCTGTCATGATTAATAATTCCCTTGTGTATACAAATAAAAACGACCTCCGTTTATTTATTTGAGTAGAGGCTTTTATAACGTAGTTGGGATAAATTATATACTTATTGTGTATCGAATTTATAAAGCATAGCGCAAAAGAGTTTCATATATGTATATTACTATGTAAACGAATATGTAATTTGCTTATGGCACACCTTAAGTGGCATCTAAATTCATCTCATGATGAATTTTGCAAATGCATCTAAATATAATTCTTTTATCATGCTGTTAGAAAAGCAAATGTTGTCATGTTTTGATATTAAAGAATGTGATATATCCTTGTTGTAGTTACGGAGTCTCATATATATAGAATCTGAATTCCAGGTCAAAACTTAGCACGAGGGTCTGCCCCTCTCTTTCTTCTTTCTTACTTTATTTAATATTCTCGCTTTTCCCTCCAATTCCCTTATATCCTTAATCCCCTCCCCTTTTCCCCCTCTTATTCTATCCTAAAAAAATAAATAAATAAAAAAAGTCTCATATACCATATATGTGTTTTGAGTGACACAAGTTTCTGATGATTTGGGTTACAGCTGTTTATGCTTACTACTACTACTACTACTACTACTACTACTACTAATAATAATAATAATAATAATAATAATAATAATAATAATAATAATAATAATAATAATAATAATACTGTGATCAGTTTTACGTCACGGTCTCCCTTTTCTATTTAGGGCTAAGATGGTGTCTTGGCGAGTGCGACCGTTTACCTTAGTGAATTCCTAACCTCAGACCGTGGCGGGTGGCGAGCCCTCGATCTGACGACTCAGCTCGAGTAGGTTGCGGGAATGGCTATTCATCTCTTAAATACTTGAAACGAAGTGGTAATTCCCTCAAGCATCCACTTTCTCCATTTTTTTAAACCAGAAAATATATACTTTCAGGTTATTTACTAATTTTGCTCCCAAAAACTACCTTCTCAAAGTCTTGATATTTCGTATTTTTTACCCACTTGTGAAATGTCGTATTAATGAATAACAGCAATGCATAGCCTTACAAATGAACTGATAAAGCTATATTCACATTTTTTTTAAATTTTATATAATGAAGTTTTTATTATCAAATTATTTATTTGTTTGTCAGCAATGACTTTTCATCATTGTAGGTTGATACGATAAAAACTCATTCATACCTTACATTTTATGCGTATAAAGTAAATATATATTTAGAGTAAAGGACATTTAGCTTGTTTGATTTAATAAAATTTAAATAAACAGTGATTAAACAAAATAATGTGCAAATACCCTGGTAAAGATTTGAAATGTTCCGATTTTACGTCACGGACTCCCTTTTCTGCCAAGGGCTAGGACGGTTGCCTTCTTGCGAAGGACTTGTTTTAGCAGATGTAGTCGTCGCCCTGAGTGCATGCCCTTGCTAACCTCAGGCCGTGACAGGGCGCGAATCCTCGACCTGACGCCTCAGAGTCGCGGACGCTACCGCTTGAGCCACGGTGACTACTGGTAAAGATATGAAATATTAATTACTAAATGTATATATGGGAGCTGCGGTAAGGAGAGTGCGTGAGTCGGAATGCCATTAACAAGGGTTCACCTCCACCGCAGGGAGTAAAGAAGGGCATCCAGCCTTAATCCCCCAACTTACGTATGTGTGTGTCCACCCCCATTCTTATAGGAACTAATTGTGGCACATAAAGCGGTGAAGTTATAATATGAATGTATATCATGGATGGATGGATTCGGTTTTACGTCACGAACTCCCTTTTCTACTAAGGGCTGGGACAGTTGCCTTTCTGCGAAGGACTTGTTTTGGCAGATGTAATCGTTACCCTGAGTGTATGCCAATACATTCTTGAAAAAAGTCTCTGTTTATGTCTTAACTGTTACTCTCTCTCTCTCTTCGCTGAACAGGATACAAATGGTTCTTGTTATGGCAAGACACATGATAATATGGGCATAGATAGATAGATAGATAGATAGATAGATAGATAGATAGATAGATAGATAGATAGATGGATGGATGGATGGATGGATGGATGGATGGATGGATGGATGGATGGATGGATGGATGGATGGATGGATGGATGGATGGATGGATGGATGGATGGATGGATGGATGGATGGATGGATGGATGGATGGATGGATGGATGGATGGATGGATGGATGGATGGATGGATGGATGGATGGATGGATGGATGGATGGATGGATGGATGGATGGATGGATAGATAGATAGATAGATAGATAGATAGATAGATAGATAGATAGATAGATAGATAGATAGATAGATAGATAGATAGATAGATAGATAGATAGATAGATAGATAGATAGATAGATAGAGAGAGAGAGAGAGAGAGAGAGAGAGAGAGAGAGAGAGAGAGAGAGAGAGAGAGAGAGAGAGAGAGAGAGAGAGTGACATTAATTACTGTGTTATACGATAGCTTTTGAGCCCCATATCTTTCCATACATGAGTATTTTAAGGACCTTGCATTTGCTGTTATCATTACACACAAATTGCAATCACATTACGCAACGCATGTAATGTGATGTCATGTTACGCGCAAATAAGGTGTTAATATACCTTAAATTATTCCCGACCGGATATCATTTATTTCCGCAGAATTGGCTTATTTGTCCATGCGCGTCACATTCTTCAGATTGAGGCGATATATGCCTCTTCTAAAGGCCAATTATCCCTCATCTAACCCGGTCATTTACGATTAACTCATATCTTGGGGTAGCTATAAAGCTGTACCGTACTTCACCTGGGCTGTACCGTACATCATGGCTACAACAACAATACCACGTTCACTCCGCCTTTGTAATCACTATTTTATTTCTTCTTCTTCTTTTTTTTTAGCCTTATAACTCGGAGCTATTATGCACCTCGTGACGCGTGAAGCCAGAGTCATACGCTGAATCTACACGCGAAACTTTATTCAAGATGAATTTATGGAAATCATGCATAAAATATATTCCTCTTTTGTATCTCAAATTTCACGCAGCCACGATTTCGCAGTAACGTATCTTTTCATTTTAACAGACTGCAAATTTTTGTAATTTCGTCGTCGTTTACATACGAATTAGAGAAAAGGATATCGTGCACCTAAAGAAAAAAAAAAGAATAAAAAAAAATTTGTCATCTACATTAATTTTATCAGTGTAGCAAAAATGGACTAATTTACGTCCAACCACATTAATGTAAAATGTGTAATACATGTACTACTCATTCATTACACCATTCATTATTCAGGTTGGTCTCATTCACTCTCAATAGCACTGAAAATAATGTGAATGAGAATATAAACATTTTCTAACTCGCCTTTACAACGGAACCCCATAAATATTTCTCCCTCTTTTTATAATAACACCTTTGACACTCTTTCCATTCCTAATTGTAAATGTATTGTAAACACAATACCTCTAAGAGCATTATAAATGCGTGTGAAGTATCTGTTTTGTAAAAATTCGACATAGTTTAATGTAAAATATATAAGTAAATACGTAAATGAATACGTCAAGCGACAATTGATTGGACTGTTCCGAACAGTGTACGGATACGAGTTTAAATGATCACATCTACAAATTCTATTTTTTATTCTCTATTCTTTTCTGCGTAATGACCCATAAAGCTATTACTTTACAACTGCTATTTAAGAAGAAAATATCAAGGGTTTAAAATGAGATAAAATAGCGGTAACAAATGACACTCCATCTTTTAGAATTGTCAGGTGAATTTAGACAGTTTCTTTGTCGTTTAAGGTATAGGCTATTGTCACTACAAATGCAAATTCACTGTTGCAAACATTGTCGAGAATTTAGGGAGAGGTTCCTTTTTTTTTTCTTTTTAGGAGAGTTTTTTTTTTTCTTAAACCGCGATCATACTTGGCGCTTGTTTAAAAATAAATCCAGTAATTTTCACAGGTTGCTGGATGTTTCTATGCTTATAGAGTTTTCTTGTAGCGGCCAGAAAAAATTCTGTGCCAAGCCTAAGTTTCTCTCTTCCCCCCTTACTTAGGTTGTCTAAATTTGCATTTTTAATCAGAATTCATATGCCACCGTTATCAAATTTGCTGTTGAGATGTTAAATTTTCAAATTGGAAATGAGATAGTGATAATAGTGATAGCAGAGTAAATTAGAACAAATGTGAATAATGAATGACAAAAGTAAATTAATATAAGAGGTGAAGAGATGGTAAATCGAACAGAATCGTGAGTAGGCCTTTCGCTTGTGCTGTGAGGATTCCCAAAACCAAGCATCATCAGAAACACGAAACATTATATCAGACTATCCTGGAGTGCCTGTTGCAACATTATAGGGATGTAAATCTGCAGCATTACAATTATTCCAAGGTCTAGGCTAGCTATGCTCAACCAGGTGTATATATATATATATATATATATATATATATATATATATATATATATATATATATATATATATATATATATATATATATATATATATATACATATATATATATATATATATATATTCCTGGAGAAAAAATATATGACAGGGGATAAATATATCATACCTGAAAATTAGAAATACTGCACTTTACCTCTTCTGCAAATATTTTAAGCTGTAGCTTTTTGTTTTTTCTTTCAAAAATTAAGGTTGGTAGGTGGAGAAAAATATCTTTACTGAGGGGATATATAATAAAGCATTGAAGATTTCTGGCATAGAGAGGATGGGGCACTCATCCACCTCAGTAGAATGGTATCCAAAATAATACCTGTTGAAAAATAACAACGCTAAGCAAGAGAATCGAGGACTCTCGTTAGACGAAATGCCCTGTGAGGAAAAGCTTAAGATGGGAAAACAGTATCTTTATTCGGATGTATAATATAAGCACTGTTTTATGTCACAGTTAGTTCCCATCCGGGTAAGGGTGGACATATATATTGGAGCTGAGGGGTTAAGGCTGAATACCCATCCTAACGCTCCGCAGTGGGATCGAACTCGGGATTATCATTTTCCAAGTCGCGTAGGTTACCACTGAGCTACCGCGTATCCTTACTTGGATGTAAAAATGATTTATACAACCCGAGGAGTTGCATAGAAGGAAAACGATGTAGATATCTGAGCAGATTCTCAGTTTTTCTGAAGTAAACTTGTTAATCCAACTAATGATAGCTTACCTAAACAATTACTTGTTATTTTAATTCTCAAAATATCATTTTAATAGAATAAATAGATGGCGCTATGAAAAATAGATCTAGAGATGAAGGAATTTTAGGAAATATTGTGAGAATAGCTTACCTAAACAATTATTTATTTTGATTCTCAAAATATCATTTTAATAAAATAAATAGATGGCGCTATGAAATATAGATCTAAAGATGAAGGAATTTTAGGAAATATTGTGAGAATAGCTTACCTAAACAATTATTTGTTATTTTGATTCTCAAAATATCATTTTAATAAAATAAATAGATAGCGCTATTGGAAATAGATCTAGAGATGAAGGAATTTTAGGAAATATTGTGAGAATAGCTTACCTAAACAATTACTTGTTATTTTGATTCTCAAAATATCATTTTAATAAAATAAATAGATAGCGCTATTGGAAATAGATCTAAAGATGAAGGAATTTTAGGAAATATTGTGAGAATAGCTTACCTAAACAATTACTTGTTATTTTGATTCTCAAAATATCATTTTAATAAAATAAATAGATAGCGCTATTGGAAATAGATCTAGAGATGAAGGAATTTTAGGAAATATTGTGAGAATAGCTTACCTAAGCAATTACTTGTTCTTTTGATTCTCAAAATATAATTTTAATAGAATGAATAGATGGCGCTTTGAAAAATAGATCTAAAGATAATGGAATTTTAGGAAATATTGTGAAAATTTAACTCGTTGTGAGGAAGTGGATCACTTGGGCGTGCGAGATCCTTAAAAGTCTTCTCCATATATTTCCAGTGTTGTGTGACCATCATATTGTCATTGGATAGGATTCGGTTTTACGTCACAAACTCCCTTTTCTACTAAGGGGTTGCCTTCTTATGAAGGACTTGTTTTGGCAATGTTGCTAGTGTAGCTGATTGTTTGTAGTAGATAGATGTGTCTACATTTGTTAGCTAAATGTTTAGTACACTAGGGAAATACTTCCTGATTGATATAGTTAGCTGAGTGTACATATTTTAGCTAAATATTTAAATTAATATAGAAAAAGCTGCTATATTTATATTTCTTGCCGCTAACGTTAGGCCTGGACATGTAAAGACGATTAAGTAGCTTGCACTGACCCAACTTTCTAATGCTGTACACAGTTGGCCTTTGAGGAGGAGGAGGAACATAAGAGAAGGAGGAGAACAGGAAGCGGAGGAACAAGAGAAAGGAAGACCAGGAGGAGCAAGAAATAAGAAGGCAAGGGAGGAGTAAGAAAAGAAGGATAAACACAGAAGGAGGAGGAACAAGGGAGAAGAGGAGGACCAAGAGAAAGTAAGGAAAAGGAGAAGAAAAAGAAAACAAGGGAAGAGTAAAACCAGGAAGTAGAGCAACAAGAGAAAAGAAGGATATGCGATGCAGGAAGAGTAACAAAAGAGAAGAAGAGGAAGAGGAAAGAGCCCAAGAAAAGGAGGAGAAGAGTCAAGAGGTAGGAGGAAGAATAGTGATGTGGGACGCCATTTTTCTCCCCTTCCTACTACCAAAACTTTAATTCAGTTTCTTCTAAATTTTTACTGGCTTTATATCTACTGTGCTATGGAGGGAAGCTATAATACTTTCATGATATCCCTAATAGACAAATTCCCCCCCCCCCGAGGGAAGGGGCCAAGAATACATCCTCCGTGTTCCCCTTCGTGTCAAAAAAAGTCTACTAAATAAGGCGGAGCGAGGGGACTGGGAATCCCCACCACTTAATTTTTTCCAGCAATAATTCATAATATTTTATTTTGTCTAAGCTTTGACTAGCCACCCCCCTTAGAAGGGTGATATGCTTGTTGCATATAGACAGACTAACAATAATTAACAGTATGTAAAACCTTCCTCTGTTTGTAAAGAATTTATAGTACATTAA
>JAXCGZ010000582.1:35000-37500 GCA_037179515.1 Halocaridina rubra | reverse complement strand
AATGGAAGTAGTAGCGATAGAAAAGAGAAAGAAATAACCCCTTACGGTGAAGAGAACGAGAATCGAGATTAGAAGTAAGAGAAGGGTCATTAATGAATCTGACTGCCTAAGATTCAACCCAGTCAAGGAGATAAGCATAAGAGGAAGCACCCCAGATGTGCTAGCAGTATTCTAAGCAGAGATGGATAAGACATTTATAGATTTTAAGTAACTGTAAGGAGTAAAAGTAATGACGAAAACGAAACAGAACCTCAATTTTTTGGATACTGATTTAGAAATTTGGATTATGTGATTCCTCCAAGACAAATTACGGGCGATATGAATTCCTAATATGTTGATAGAATTCAGAGTGTAAATTCCATTACTTTCGAAGACAATAGGGCTATCAGTGGGAGAAGAAGATAAAGAGATAGCCAGATACTGTGTCTTGGAGGCATCAAATTTAACTAAATTTTGAGTGCCCCACTCACATACCCTCTGCATATCGTAGTTGAGAGTAGAAGAAAGAGTGAGGCGAGACTGATTACAAGCAGCAAATGAAGGTTGTGAAGAAAAGGCTTAGGAAAAATGCAGGGTAGAATCATCGGCAAAGGTGTGAAGAAGAGAGGAAGATTTAGACTGAATAAGATCCTTGATGAAGAGAAGGAGCAGAGTAGGTGAAAGAACAGATCCCTGTGGAGCACCTCTGGTAACAGAGAAAGGGCTAGATGTTGCACCGTCAACAACCACAGATATAAAACAGTCAGAAAGAAAACCGGAAATCAGAGAACAGAGAGAAGGGGTAAAGCCATACGCAGGGAGTTTGGCCAACATAGCCTTGTGCCAGACTGTCAAAAGCCTTAGAGATATCAAGAGCGACGACAATGCATTCCGCATAGTTCCTCAGAAGATGACCATACATGAGTAAGATAGGACAGGAGGTCACTAGTGGATCTTGCCTTGCGGAAGCCGTATTGGTGATATGAGATAAGTGAGCTAGATTCAAGACGTTTCAAGAAGTGAGCATTGAGCAAAGTTTCGAAAACTTCAGTTATAGAAGAGGTTAGGGCAATAGGTCGGTAGTTCGAAGGAATAGAGCGTTCACTCTTAAGAACAGGCTGCACTAGAGCATGCTTCCAAGATGAAGGATAGATACTGGTTGAGAGAATGAGGCGAAAAAGACGGCAAACCACGGGATCCAGTTCATCTGCGAATTTCTTAAGGAACCTTGCAGGGATATCATCGGGACCAGATGCCTTGTTTGTCTTTAGCGAGGGAAGAATCTTATGAACTTTGAGGGAAGAAAGGATATGGGAGAGCATAAGGTTAGAGAGGGATAAAGGTTGAGGGAGGGGTGCGTTGGAATTGTGTACATCCATCCATCTATCCATACATACATACATACATACATACATACATACATACATACATACATACATACATACATACATACATACATACATACATACATACATACATACATACATACATACATACATACATACATACATACATACATGCATACATACATACATAAAGAACGAACGCACATACCTCATATGTTAAACTTTTCTGTGGAAATTCATATTTTGTGTCACATTTAAGACAACGTTATGAAAGATTAAAAGTCTTTAATGAAAGACAGAGGCAAGGAACTGTGATAGCACTAGAGCTCGACTGTCTACCCACCATATAGTCGGAGTCCAAGCTCCCTCTCCAGTCATGGAAATCCAGTTTAATTGGCAAAAATATGAGATAGTTAAAGCGAATCCAACCCCGGGCTAGGCTCGAACCTGAAACCCGTATGCTACCAGTTCCAAACGTTACCATTGCCCGACAGTTTCACCTAAAGCTCGAATTTGTGTCGAAATTTTTTATTAATATTTGTACCTAAGTGTCCCTAAGTCAGTGTTATAAGGTTACTTATGTGTTTTGATACGGTTTAACTTCCAGTCACTGGAGGAGCATGCCAAAATTTCTCATCCCCGGTCCCAGTCCAAGAGAAGATTGATGTCAGCAAGGACATTAGACAGTGAAACTGAATTAAAAGCAATAATAATCTAAGGGGCTAGTGAGACACAGCAACCCCAAATGAACTTTAGAGAAGATGTGTTCCTCCAGTCAAAGCATCTTGGCTTTGTTAAGTTCCCTCAGTTGATCTGTTTCATGGGACCTTGTTATCAAGAAATATGTATTCATTATACTCTCCTGGATTATTTCTTCGTGAATATAGATACTTAAAATAATAAAAAGCTTTTAGCTATTGATATCTAGTTTTA
Organism: Halocaridina rubra; assembly: GCA_037179515.1. NCBI lineage: Eukaryota > Metazoa > Arthropoda > Malacostraca > Decapoda > Atyidae > Halocaridina > Halocaridina rubra. Next base: position 35,242 of record JAXCGZ010000582.1, on the reverse strand, counting down.
CCTGTGGCTAATTTCTTTCCTGATCTATGAAATATATGTATATGGTAATGACCGAAAAAAAAAAGGAATTTGCATACTATCTATAATGCTGCTGTTGTTCTTTGCCGTTTTTATGTCACTCCCATTCCCCAGTCGAAAGGGGGTGAACACACACAGGTTAGAGCTAGCATAAAGTCTATAATATCGGTCAGTATTTCACCCCTTTCCCTTAGCAAATTCTGGTTCCTTGTGGCCGGGTGCAT
>JAXCGZ010000582.1:25000-30000 GCA_037179515.1 Halocaridina rubra | reverse complement strand
CTCCTTGCGAGAAGGGATTTAGGCTTTTTACGTGAGTGCAGAGCACACGACATCCGCCGTAACATCTGAATATCACCTTTTGTTTTGTGAATTTATCTCCGTGGTAGGAAGAAGACTTCCTGCACCTTTACTCAAGTAGCAAATTCTGCGTCTGAACCGTTTGGCATCCTAATTATCAGAATAACAAGACCTTAGTATTGCTAGTAGAATAAATTGAAGACACAGAACGATCCTAAGAATTGCGTCGGGCTACAAGTTACATCAGAATTTTTCTGTGCTTCACTGTGATGTGCCTCATGTAAGTAATCAAGGAAGCAGAGATTAAGTTAGACGGGAGTTTATTTTCGCGAGAAGAATCCCATTCTTAAAGGAGTCTAGAAATGTATTGGATCCTTGCTGAGTGTTTTCTTCATGATAGTGCTCCATGCTTCTGTACAAATAAAACCCATCAGCTGATAAATGACTCTGGTGATTATTATTTTTTTCGATCGAAGTGAAAGGCTTGAAAATTAAGCTGACCTCGACTTCCGTACACATCGGAGTAATACTGAAATACTGGATTGAGGCCAATATGTAAAGCAAAATAAAACCCATAAGCTGATAAAGGACTCTGGTGATGATTTTTTTCAGTCGAAGTGAAAGGCTTGATAATTAAACTGACCTCAACTTCCGTACACATCGGAGTAATACTGAAATACTGGATTGAGGCCAATATGTGACGCTGAGATATTTTCATAGTGTATGGATGGATTCGGTTTTACGTCACGGACTCCCTTTTCTACCAAGGCCTAGGACGGTTGCCTTCTTGCCAAGGACTTGTTTTGGCAGATATAATCGTTACCCTGAGTGCATGCCCTTACTAACCTCAGTCCATGACGGGGCGCGAACCCTCGACCTGACGACTCAGAGTCGCGAACGCTACCATTTTACCACGAAGACTACACAGATATTTTCTAGGTGTGTTTGAGGATATTGAGTTCGACACAGATCTCGAGTCGCTGCTCCATTTTTATCCCTCAAGATTGCAATCTGTGCGAGACGTGAAAGGTTTCTTCGTTAAATTTTGAGGATGTGATAGATTATCTGTTGTTTAAACTATACTTTAATGTAACAAAGAGTTCTTTATAATTAATCGTCGTTTTTATACCCCTTATGCAAAAAGTTATATACCACCCTGTAAGTTATCTATTATGCTGACTGATTAGAAACTGTTTAAAAAAAAAATATGATAAACTAAAAAATAAATGACGTTTTGAAACGCTTGGAGGATTATAAAATCAATTTGGTTTACCTGAAGAAAACGCACCTCAAAAATTACAAATGGAATTAAAATATAATAATGGAAGAGGATTCTCGCAAGAACCCCCCGGTTAGGATATGGAGAATGGAACAGATGTTATAGTATTAGCTTTGGTTAAGTTGATAAAAGCGCAGAGAGGACATCATCCAAATGGTATTCTAAGGTTCGCTTTCTACATTTTATCCATAAATATATATATATATATATATATATATATATATATATATATATATATATATATATATATATATATATATATATATATATATATATATATATATATATATATATTTATGATTGTGATACCAGGACGGGCCAAAAAAAAAAAAGTAAATCTACCCTCATCAAGCCTGGGCACGAGGAAAACAAAAAGAGAAACAGAGATTGGGAGTGTTGTGACTTGTCAGATGTGAAGCGATAATAAGACATGTGTAACGAATATCCAAGATATTCGGTGTTGATGTAGGCATAGAAAGAGAACCGTGACTGAAGGAAGACTTAACATCGAACTGTTCAGGACAGTCTTTACAAACTCATGTGTTTTATTTTTGTTTCTATACGAGTTTGACACCTGGACGGGCAATGAAAATTGTCCTCATCCGGCCCGGGCACAAATGACAGAGAAAGAGACAAAGTAGTAATTATTATTATTATTATTATTATTATTATTATTATTATTATTATTATTATTATTATTATTATTATTATTATTATTAATTTATTATTATTATTATATCCCCCTGAGGGAGGGGGACTAAAATATTCCTCCGTATTTCCCTGCTTGTAGTAAGAGTCAACTGAATGACGATTAAAGTCGTACATATTGTACCTTAGATAATAATAATAATAATAATAATAATAATAATAATAATAATAATAATAATAATAATAATAATAATAATAATAATAGTAATAATGATGATAATAATAATGATAATAATAATAATAATAATAATAATAATAATAATAATAATAATTATTATTATTATTATTATTATTATTATTATTATTATTATTATTATTATTATTATCATTATTATAATTATTATTATTATTAGTATTATTACGAACACTTATTCTGTCTGTCATTACAGAGCTCGTAGTAAGGACTGTTCATTAGTTTTTTAATGTTAAAAAAGGTCATGATTATTTACAATTATGCTCTAATTATTCATGACAAATGTTACCCTTTATTTTCATATTCATTTTGTTCCAGTCTCCCTCCCCCCCTCACCTTTACCATCTTCAATCCTGAGGTCAAGTTGTCTCTCCGGAGATGTCAAACTCCTCCCCAGTGGCCCTCCGGGTCTTAGAGGCGACATCATGGATCCCTGGAGGCTGAGGCCCCATGAGTACATGCTCCCCATTCCTCCACTCATCATCTTGAGGGCGTGAGGGAGAGGGGGTGTAGGCGGTAAGGTAGGCGTGAATGCATGGGGGAGGCCAAAGGGTGGGACGCCCATTGGGATCGGGCTAGGGCGGGATAGCTGGTACAGCACGTGGACGGGATGTAGATAGTTGAGACCCGGAATGTGGAGATCGCCTCTCCCGCCCCTTGCCTCACCCATTTCGTCCACTGTTCTTAATATTTGGGCTCTTGATAATAATGATGATATTGTTTGATCAGTAAGATTTGCAGCTCGTCCTTAACAACTCTTTCTAACGAAGCTATTGGTCAAAACTTAAAATTCAGCACATAGATTACTTATTAATGTATCTTTAATAGGTAAAATCACTGGCACAATCTCAGTGTTATTTACACATATCCGCCGCACTTAATGGTGTTCATGTTTAAGTATCTGATATAAGGTTCATTAAAGTATGTTCACCACAATCTTTTCCTTTACAAGTTAAATATTCACCGTTATTTTATTTACTTGAAATCAATTAAAAAAATTGTAATTTTTTTGTTTTCAAATTCTCCTCCGATAAAGAAACGAAATTTTGTAGAATCACACGTCGTTCAGAAAATACCTTTTTTTTCTATCACAAAAACAAAACTCAACAAAAACTTGAATATATCATCAATCATTCCCGTGGTCATATGCGGACTCATCAAAGACCTTTTTTTCCACTCGCTCTTAGACCACTTTTTATGACCTTTCCTTCACATCTTATAAACTGGCCATATTAACAGGCATTATGTATACACTTGTCTAATGCTATTTTTTGTGTTCTGAGTCATGGTATATGCCGGCTGTTATGAAATTAACAGTCTAGATGGCAAAAAGATGATATCTATTATGTATGTGCACATAAGTATGAACAGTTCATAAAAAAACAAATAATAGAAGTTAATTTACAAGTTTTCATGTCAGTGATATCTTAATGCATGAACTGCTTCTTTTCTAAAAGACTAGCAAATCAATGCACGCGGAAGTATCCGTCCTAAATAAAGCTTAATAGGTGTGAAAATCTCTAATATACGCGGTGTTTATACGCTTTGCACACGAAAGTACGAGTCCAAATTAAACTGTTAATCAATATGAAAGTGTATAACACAAGATGATAAAATTCTTAGTGAACAGATTTCAAAGAGTGCTTATGACTGTGCGTTTATCTTCACGAGTACTCATTAACTGGCGATCTTCTTGCTAAATTTCTTTGCTCTCCTTCTGTCAGTGTTTCTTTCCTTTTCCCTGAGGGTTCCTTTCGTGCACAGATGATGTCTCGGGTAATTAGAAACTAGGAAACAAAAACAAAAAAGTAGTGGTTACGCCCACCTGTTCAATCACAGCACACACACACCCAGCGACACGCCCCCACCAGAGGTAAAAAATAAAATAAAAAATAAAAGTTCGTCTTCAGTCACACACTTAACAAGTTCCTCCTCCAACGCTCGAGTTTCGGTGAGAACAGACTAAATAAAAAGGAAAAATGGGAAAATATAAAGTGGAGGAGGAGGAAAGTCTTGCTGAATGGCCTTTACGTGTCCCCTCACTTATCCCATAAACAAATGAGTAACTACAAAGTTATTAGGGAACTTTTTTCCATCTCCGTTTTACCACCCGGTCATTTACCAAGTTTATGGCGTGCTGAAAGGCGGCCACGCGTATTCAATTTATGTTCTTTCTCTCACTTCTGTCGCTCTTTCTCATTCTTTCTTTCCATTCCTGTCTGTGTTTCTCTTTCTCTTTATATGACACTCTTTTATTCTCTTATTAGTTTTTTTTTTTACTGCACTTTTTAAGTTTCTTTTTTTGTGACCGTCTTACTTAAGCGAGAATGGGTAAAAATTATACATTATTTTGATATATTGTATTTTTCTGTCTTTCTTATGTGTCTCACTCTCTTCTCATCATTTATATAATTTCATGAGTGCAAGTAACGCTATTCTAAAATCTTTTTAATTCTTCCTCATCTCTCCTTCTTGGCCATGAAGCTCTTTAACACACGTCCTGCTCTTCCTTTTCGTCTTCTTTCTTCATCCACACGCACATCATCTCATAGTTGTAAAGTGTAAAACGGTTTGAGTAAATTCGTGTGTACGAGCAGCCCGTGTGTGTCCCGTAGAACGCGTACGAAACGAGTCGGTCCATAAAGGCCAGAGAGAGATGATTATAGTGGAGGTGATGCGTTTCAGACTCTTGGCTATCTCTCTCTCTCTCTCTCTTTCTCACTCCCTCTCCTCCATCCTCTTCTCCTCTCTTTACTCCGTGGCTGCTGCTGCTGCTGCTGGTGCTATTGCTGGTGCTGGTGG
>JAXCGZ010000582.1:5000-12500 GCA_037179515.1 Halocaridina rubra | reverse complement strand
TTTTTTTATGTGCATAATTAATTGGGAGGGTTGGTGGATGCTGTGCATACTAATCAATTTAATATAAAAGGAGCTTCTGTGAAAGTAATGCTTCTCCTACGCAAATTGAATCCCAACTAGGGTTCTTCGTCTGTCGGTTGTGTCGCCTCTTGAAGACTTGCCACAGAAAATAAGTCCCTAAGTTCTTGAGGAAAAGCGACCACAGTGCCATGCCTCAAATATATAACAAATGACGTCATTATGGTAAATACTAACATCATGTAATAAGAGCGTTTTTTGTGGCCAGTATATAAGGGGATTTTAGTATGAGAGAGTCAAGTACACTTGGGGAAGATTATCTCTGGATAGCGTTTTGGCGATGGGCGAGAGTCTTGGAGTCTAAAGTTGACCTTTGGGATGGTACACGGGCGTCTCTATGCCCTCGCCGCCCATCTCGCTCAACACAACCCCCGGGCGTCTGATTCATTTCCGTCCTTGATAAGAGAGAGTGTAATGTGAGCGTGATTTAATAACATTAAACAGAGCATACATTATGGTGGCGCCATCGTTGCTCATTCGGCGCCAACTTGTTCCTGTGCCGCATTGGCATAAATTGCTTGTTAGAGAATTCGTTTTAACTTCTTCTTTCTAAACGAATGTTAAGTTACATGTAAGTGATAGTCCTCGTATGCTATTACCAAATATATATATATATATATATATATATATATATATATATATATATATATATATATATATATATATATATATATATATATATATATATATATATTTATATATGTATATATATATATATATATATATATATATATATATATATATATATATATATATATATATATATATATATATATATATATATATATATATATATATATATATTCATATTCGTTGTTTTCTTTAATGGGTTTTTCCTACCATGAATGTATGTATGTATGTATGTATGTATGTGTGTATATATATATACATATATATATATATATATATATATATATATATATATATATATATATATATATATATATATATATATATATATGTGTGTGTGTGTGTGTGTGTGTGTGTGTGTGTGTGTGTGTGTGTGTGTGTGTGTGTGTGTGTGTGTGTGTGATTACCTAATTGTGATTACCTAATTGTGTTTACGGGAAAGAGCCCAAAGCTCGTATCTTCCCGTCTCCTGATCGGTTCCATTTTATACTTAGTGATACTTATCATACCTGTCCTTAAAACTATGGATTGAGATAGCATTAACTACCTCCTCGCTTAGCCAATTCCAATTATCAACTACTCTTACACTGAAAAAGTATTTCCTTACATCCTGCAAAGAAGTTTTCTTACGAAGCTTCAAACTATGACCTCTAGTTCTAGAGCCAGCCATATCAAAATATCGATCCCTATCCACTCTATCATAACCATGAAGGAATTTAAAGACTGTCACCATATCCCCCCTCACTCTTCTAGCATCGAGTGATGGTAAGTCTAATTCCTTCAGCCTCTCATCATAACTGAGATTGCGTATTTCTGGCACCAGTTTCGTGGCATGTCTTTGAACTTTTTCAAGCTTAGCTATGTGCTTTTTCAAGTGCGGATTCCAAAAGGGGGCTGCATATTCGAGTTTTGGCCTCACATAGGTTACATAAATATTTCTGAACATTTCCTTGTCCATGTGCCTGAAGGCTACCCTTACATTTGATAAGAATGTATATGCTGCCCTTACTATGCCATTTATATGTATTTCTGGAGACAAATCTGCCAGTATGTTTACTCCTAGATCTCTCTCATTTTCTGTCTCTTGAAGTTGTACTCCAGCCACCGAGTAGTCAAGCTTGGGCCTTCTTGCACTTGTACCCATTCTCATTACCTTACATTTTGAAGTATTGAATTTCATTAGCCACTTTTCTGACCACTCATGCAGATTATTTAGATCATCTCGAAGTTCTCTACCATTGTTCTCGTTTTTTACTTTCTTCACAATCTTTGCATCATCTGCAAACATATTCATGAATGAATTTACAGACTCTGGTAGGTCATTTACATATACAAGGAACAAAAGTGGCCCTAAAACTGAACCCTGTGGAACTCCACTACAAACTCTTCTCCATTCAGACACTGAGTGTCTTACTCTAACCCTCTGTTCCCTTCCTTCTTCCTTCTAAGTAAGTTCTTATCCATTCCAAAACATTTCCACCTATTCTAGCCATTGATTGCAGCTTTCTAATAAGTCTCCCATGTGGAACAGTGTCAAACGCTTTCTGGAAGTCTAGGAATATGCAATCTGCCCAGCCCTCTCTTTCCTGTAAGATTTGGCTTACCTCATCATAAAATTCTAATAAGTTTGTTACTGTTGATCTACCTTCTCTGAAGCCATGTTGCCTCACTGACAAAAAGTTGAAGGATTCCAAGTGAAGAGAGATATGTTTCCTTAGTAGTTTCTCCATAACTTTGCAAACTATGCTGGTCAAGGAAACTGGTCTATAGTTCAGAGCCGTATCCCTCCTTCCCTTTTTGAAGATAGGTATCACATTTGCTTGTTTCCAGCATCTTGGAATCTCCCCCGACTCCAGTGACTCCTTAAATATGATACTTAGTGCCACTGATATTGTGTTTGCGCATTTTTTAAGCACATGAGGGGATATGTCATCAGGACCTGTAGCTTTATGAACATCTAAATCCATCAGCGCTTTGCATACCTCTGTGGCTGTAAGGTTGATGTTCTCTAATACCGGCCCTTGAGCTTCTATCACTGCAATCTGGGGGGTGGGGTATTTTCTACTGTAAATACTGACTGAAACTCCTTGTTCAATTCTTTGCAGATCTCTTCATCCGTCTCAGTGATGCTTCCATCTGCTCTCTTTAGCCTTAAAACCTGTTCTTTTACCTTCAGTTTTCCTCTGATAAAGCTGTGGAAAAGCTTGGGATTTTCTTTAGCCTTCCTGGTGATGTCCCTCTCATAGTCTCTCTCTGCCTCTCTCCTTTTACTTAGGTAGTCATTTCTTGCTCTTTTGTAGGTTTGCCAGGCATTTATGTTTTTTCTCCTATACCTTTTCCAGCATTTGTCTCTCCACTCCTTAGCTCTTTTACACACATTATCGAACCATTTCTCTCCGGCATGAATTACACCAACTTTGGTGACAGGCATGCAGCAATCTACTATCTTCCCATATTTCTCACAAAAGATGTCATACATTTCTTGTACAGATTTGTTGTAAAATAAGTTTCTCCAGTCAATAACTGCAAAAAGCTCATTCATTCTGATGTAATCTCCTTTCGGATAGTTCCTGCTCATGTCCTCAGTGCCTCTACTCTCAGGAAGAATATCTTCAATGATATACTCCATCAACAACACACAGTGGTCACTCTTTCCAATTGGTGGTTCATACTCAAGTTTTTCAATATCCAACACATTATCTGTGAACACTAGATCAAGTAGTGATGGCTCCTCCCCACCCCTGGCCCTTGTTGGTTCCATTACATGTTGGTGTAGTAAATTCCCTTGTACGCAATCTAGGAATCTTGCCCCGAATGAGTCCTCACCACTGTGTGGGTCAAGATTTATCCAATCTATCTCTTTATGATTAAAGTCTCCCATAATCAAAATCCTACATTTTTTTTCCCGTGCCATGTTAACAACTGAGTTTATGACTTCAATAGTACCTATATGACTTTCCTCATAAACATCAAGCCTATTTTGGTTCCTTGGTGGGTTGTATACAACAGTTATTATAATGCTCTCTGACCCAGTATTTATGCGAGCAACAAGAAATTCCATGAACTCACTTTCTATAGCCTGGTTTATTTCTTCAACTTGAATCCTTTCACTTATGAGCAGTGCTATCCCTCCACCAGTCCTCTCAGATCTTTTAACCCTTAGTATTCTGAAGCCCTTAGGAAAAACTGTGACACTGTTTATGTCCTCACTCAACTTAGTCTCTGTAATTGCTACTATATCTGCCTTACTGTTGTGAATCCTATCTTTTAATTCTACTGCCTTACCAGCTAATCCATCAGCATTTGTGTATAACAATCTTAATGAGGCCCCATCCCCTGATCTTCTGTCATTATCTTCTTTATCTCCCCTTTGTCTGGAAGAACTCTGAAATGAAAATTTTTCTTCTGTTCTTCATTTCTTTCCTCATTTAACCTTCTTGCCTCTTGCAACAAGTTTTTTATCTTTCCCATCTCTTCCTGTGTTCTGTATCGTCTAATGAACACTTCTTTGAATTCTTGAAGGTCTTTTAGACTTTTTTTTCTCGACAATATTTCCCTACATGTTTCCCCTCTCTCAAAGGTTACTTTTGTTGGTCTCGGCTTTCCTTCCCTCGAATATTTACCTAGTTGGTGTATGTTTACAATATCCTCAGGACCACAAACTACTCCAAGCTTTCTTATCAGGTCTACAACCCTAGCTTTATTTTCTTCAAGTCTCCCCTGCCATGTTGGCTCCTGGGATTCGCTTATGCCTGAGACTACCACTGTCTTCTCCTTATCAAGTGCCTGTCTGATGAGTGGGTTTGCCCTTTCCATCACAACGTCTTTCATTTTTTCAATTACTGTCTCTTTATAGTCAACTGTTTGTATGTTTTCCGGTGCCACCACCTTTACAGCCTCTTTTACTGCCACATTCCCCTTTAGTGTGTGTGTGTGTGTGTGTGTGTATGTATGGGTGTGTGTGTATAGAGTGAGGTATTACGTTCATGTAGCTTTCAACTAACGTTCTGTACACTTCCCACATCTTGCACCCTTTTTCTCCCTTCATTGGGGAGTAGGATTGGAGTGTTGCTTTCACAGATCAAAGAATAACTCCGCTTAGCGAGTAAATGACTCCCTATGGGATTGGAAGAGCAAATTCATTCATCGCATGATCTCCAACTCGGTCAAATACGTTTTTGTGGTCTGCATGAAATCCCCCCCCCCACCATGTTCAAAACCGCTTCTTAATTCTGAAACAAATGGTGTCATTATGATTATGTGTATTACATAACAATGAAGAATACGAGGAAATAGGGTATACATAAACAGGTCACCCAAAAGCAGCATATACGTATACTGAGATGAGTAGAATTAACGTATACTGAGTAGACAGTTGAAATCTATTATATATTCCAAGGCCTTGCGAAAACCCTTTTATCAGTATAGACAAATATTCTGTTTAATATAAAACATAATCAACGGTAGTGCAACTTTAATATCTTAAAAGGCATACTATCTAGATTCTAGTCCATACGAACCTGAGTTTGTAGATTTTTTTTTTATGATTAGAAGTATCCTTGCACAGTCAACAGGACTTAGTTTAAAATACTCTACAGTGTTTATATTGACAAAGTAGTGACCTAAATAATAATAAGTGTTCATTGAGTTAATGTATTCTTATTTTTTCCAACACGTGTTTTACCAAAATTTATAAAATAGTTGTGAAATTTCTTTGTTTTTTATAGTAACCCACTAATATGTTCATGTTTTTCGTAGTTATTTTTTTCCACTGGATATCATAGTTATCATTTTCCATGTTGCTGCCGTATCATATATCAATGAATGCTACGTCAGGCTTAATTATTAAAGCTACTGTAAGTGCTGAATCTACTTATTGTATTTATGTCCAATATATTTATTCTCTTTATGAAAAAAAAAAACTTTCATTGAGAGAATGTAGTAGATGTTTACAAATTATTACATGACACTATATATCTATTGATGTACTCATTTACTATTGAATTAATAGACTCTGCTTTATGAGGTACGCTGTCAACCACTCCAATACACCACCAGAGGGTTCTTACAAAAGAAATTCTACATGAGGGCAGAATCTAAATCTTCATTATCAGCAACTTTACTCATGTTTATCTAGGGTCGCTATTTCTCAGTAGCCTCTTGAAGACTTATGTTTGTGTTTGGCTCAAACTTTTACTATGCAAAATGGCCCCAGTCCCCCTTGTAAGGGGATGAGAGGGCCAAAAAAACACATCCACCACTAGCCAAGACACACCTCAATCATTCCTCTTATCTCCTGTAGCATGAAGGGTTACCACAACTCCCCATCACCATCCTGCATAGGTCATTCGCAAGGTAGGTGGGTAAGATCTTCTGCAGTTAGGCCTGACAGCCGCAGCTCGTTTATTTCCACCGATTCATCACATGGCAAACTTTTACTGTCTGATAGTACCCTTCCCACCTCCTACTTTCTCCCCGTAACCGGGCTCGGGACATATGCCAAGTTGAACTGGCTTGCTGATTTATTAGTTTTCATTGAATGGCGAAATGAATGTTACAGGACTGGAATGGCTAATTGCCTAATACAGGGGTTTAGCTTCTGTCTCTTGCCTGAAGAGGCAACAAAAGACCTTCAAGAATGCAAAGAAGTGTTCATTAGACGATACAGAACACAGGAAGAGATGGGAAAGATCAAAAACTTGTTGCAAGAGGCAAGAAGGTTAAATGATGAAAGAAATGAAGAAGAGAAGAAAAATTTTCGTTACAGAATACTTCCAGACAAAGGGGAGATAAAGAAGATAATGACAGAAGATCAGGGGATGGGGCCTCATTAAGATTGTTATACACAAATGCTGATGGATTAGCTGGTAAGGCAGTAGAATTAAAAGATAGGATTCACAACAGTAAGGCAGATATAGTAGCAATTACAGAGACTAAGTTGAGTGAGGACATAAACAGTGTCACAGTTTTTCCTAAGGGCTTCAGAATACTAAGGGTCGAAAGATCTGAGAGGACTGGTGGAGGGATAGCACTGCTCATAAGTGAGAGGATTCAAGTTGAAGAAATAAACTTGGCTATAGAAAGTGAGTTCAGGGAATTTCTTGTTGCTCGCATAAATACTGGGTCAGAGAGCATTATAATAACTGTTGTATACAACCCACCAAGGAACCAAAATAGGCTTGAAATTTATGAGGAAAGTCATATAGGTACGATTGAAGTCATAAACTCAGTTGTTAACATGGCGCGGGAGAAAAAATGTAGGATTTTGATTATGGGAGACTTTAATCATAAAGAGATAGATTGGATAAATCTTGACCCACACAGTGGTGAGGACTCATTTGGGGCAAGATTCCTAGATTGCGTACAAGGGAATTTCCTACACCAACATGTAATGGAACCAACAAGAGCCAGGGGTGGGGATGAGCCATCACTACTTGATCTGGTGTTCACAGATAATGTGTTGGATATTGAAAATATTGAGTATGAACCACCAATTGGAAAGAGTGACCACTGTGTGTTGTTGATGGAGTATATCATTGAAGACATTTCTTCCTGAGAGTAGAGGCACTGAGGACATGAGGAGGAACTATCCGAAAGGAGATTACATCAAAATGAATGAGCTTTTTGCAGTTATTGACTGGAGAACCTTATTTTACAACAAATCTGTACAAGAAATGTATGACATCTTTTGTGAGAAATATGGGAAGATAGTAGATTGCTGCATACCTGTCACCAAAGTAGGTGTAATTCATGCCAGAGAGAAATGGTTCGATAATGGGTGTAAAAGAGCTA
>JAXCGZ010000581.1:0-54940 GCA_037179515.1 Halocaridina rubra | reverse complement strand
ACTATTTTCTGTGGTCAGGACATAAATTATGTGGTTTTGCATCACGGACTCCCTTTTCTATTAAAGATTAGAATGGTGCCTTCTTTTGAAGGACTTTGGTTTTGGCAATGCAACTGTTACCCAGAGTGAATGCCTTCCTCCACCCCCATTCGCATGGGGACTAATTGTGACGCATATAACAGTAAACTACATAAATATTCCCCTGATTTTAAATTCTTTAATAATTGATTTCTATGATACAGGTTTTCATTATATATGCTCTTGCTTATGAAGGGTACACGCTGTCCCCTTCTGTTAAATAATTATGCGCTTACTTATTGGGTTGAAGATACACGGAACTTATGAATTAATTTCAGGGAAAAGATCATTGCACTATTTGTATTTAATAACCAAATGGAAGTTGTTGTTTCCCATTTTATTTCTCAAATTTAATTCCAACTTGAGGTGAGATGGACACAGGTTTGAGCTGGGAAATTAATGCTGGAGGTCCTTCCTAATACTATGTGATAGGCTCTATCACAGGTCAGTCATATCCAGAGTCAAGCGTTCTCATGAGATGAAAATATTTATGCCAAAGCAATTTTGTAAAAACTTCGCAAACTTTTTTGGTCATAATCACTAAAACTATAAAGTTCCTCAAAGTATTTAATTTTATGATTTATGTAGACAATTTGAAGCTGGGCAATAAGGCAGAGCATTAGGAAGGGCAGCCACGCCTGATTCCCCCACCTCCAACATGTCTGTGTCCACCCTCATCCTATTGGAGAATGATGATAATACATAAAAAATGGCAGTGAAGCAAACGAAAATATGTTTTTAACATAAGAGATCCTAAACGAGCATTTTTGTCCTTATCAAAGGCAGCAGTCATGAGGATACTGTTCCACTATTCATCCTACACTGCAAGTGTAGGGTGTTATCAGTGGATATTATTATTCATCATTACCCTTAAATAACTTTAGAGAAGGGACCGTGGAAGGGTAGTGGTTAAAATACTCGACTCAATGTCAAGCATTAGAGAGGGCATTCAGCCTTAATTCCTCAGCTCCAATGTGTCTGTGTCCACCTCCATAATTGGGATTAATAGTGACACATAAAAGCATTATATTTATTTACTGTTGTTTCGAATTGCAAGAAAACACATTATGATATTTTTTGGTGTCTAAATTAAAGGGAGAATTATCTGCTCTTTAAAAGGTATTCATCCATCCAATTAATTGTGATTAGAGCATAGGGGAGACGCGTCACTTAATTTATCTCGCCTTGATAAATGGGGTTGTAAATTGCAAATCCTCCAATATTAGTCGTGCGACGATCTGCAAATAGTCTTGCGTAATCATTCTGCCTTTATGAGCCATGTCTTTGTAGGTAAATTTAAAACGTGCTTTCGTATATATCCAGTATAATCTTTTTGTTTAAAAAGATATATAGAAAATAGTATATTTTTATATTCATATTTATATGATATTCAGTAAATATAACTTTACATCTGTTTTCCTTTGTTTGCAGGGCAATATTTGGTTTAAAATGCTTGATAGAATATAGCATTTTTTTATTTTTTATTTACTGACTTTCACTACATATAATTTTACGTGAATACCAAGTCATATTATATTAATGTTTTCGGGATCCTTTCAGTTGTTTCTACTATGTTTAGTTGAAACTTGGGGATTAAGGCTGGATGCCCTTCTTAACGCCCCGTGTTGGGATCGAACCCACATTTCTTGCTCTCCTACTTGTGTACTCTACCACTGAGCTGACAATATTGAGTCATCTTCAATTTATAATTTGAAATATGATTAACACTTGTAGTAAACCAGATTTAGATATAATATTGCACATTTGTCCCATGCACAAGCCCATCATAGGACGTTAGAAAGAGTATCCAGCCATAATCCCTCAACTCTCAGATGTCTCTGCCCTCCCCCATTTTCATGGTGACTAATTGTGACACATAAAAGAGGAAAAAAATTGCACCCCAGTCTCAGACAGTATGAATATAGAAGAAAGTTCAGGGACGTGCTTTTAAGCTAGTGAAAAAAATACATAATCTCAGTAATGAGGAAAGGCTGAAGGAGATAGACTTGCCACCACTCAAAGCTACAAGAGGAGTAAATTAATAAATTTTTCTAGGAAAGTAGAACAGTACTTGATAAAGAACCTCTCGTGACTATTAAACATTTATGAAAAAAAATCCTGTAAGTATTGAACTTGGGTTAATTGCAGTGCAAATAATTCCTTGAGGCAATAACACTAAGTACCTAAGTTGGAGGGAAAGGAAACTTCAAAGATTGAGAAAGTAATTAGGAAACCAGAAATAGCTCCATAATTGCCAAGCCATTGTCCTGATCACCTTTTACGTTCCCTTGAGGGCTTGTTTAGCATGTGATCAGAGGAATGAGAGGGTCGGAATAAATTATTAAGGAATTATGAAAGCATCGGTAATATTAGAGGATTTAGCCGTGAAAAATTGTCATTGCATAATATTTTGTCTGATAGATTTTGTTACATTTGAAATATGTAACATTCTTTTAAAACCTTTATAATGATAGTTTCTTCAGAACCCAGTGTTGGCTAAGTTAAGTTAGGTAGGTTAGGCTTTTGGTTATGCTGATGTCACACATTATAAACCCTTCCATTTTGCTTTTCAAATAAATTATAGCTAATGTAGTGAGTGTCCTATAGTCAATTCATAGTTTTCAACTAATTTCTATCATCAGTGTTTGAGTGACATGAATCTATATTTCTTAGTTATTCTAATAGTGTGTCGTAAGTGCCATCACACTGTATTTTGATGCTGAAACTTGAAAACTTAGATGTATTGCATACTTGTGAAAGATAACACCAAAACTGAAATAAGAATAAAGGTGAGAGAGAGAGGGAGAGAGAATAATCAATACACTCATGTACTTTGAATGCCCCTGAGTCTCCACCCTTGGCTGGCTGTTACTACCACTGTGCCTACCTTCTTTACCATTGCTGTATTTCCTAACAAGCTCATAATTTTTTAATGCAATACGTTGGTTTAATATATCTGTAGTTGATTGTACATTATTTACTCTGTTTCTGCATTCCAGCTTTTTGGATAGTTAGGTAACACATTATAACTAAACTTCATTCCTCTTGAAGTTTCTATGTAGGAATTTGTATTTTACAAGAAAGTTCATCTCCATATTATACCTAAACAGTCACACTTATGCTCGACATATTGATTGATCAGGTGTGGAATTTCAAGAACCAAGCCTTACATTTTGGAACCTAATATGTTATTTCTTAGGACATATACATCCACTGGTACACACATGCATTCCTACAGAATATAGAAAAAAGAAAAAATGGTATGTACACATGCACATATATGCATTACATGAAATAGAAACTAAGTTTGCGATATGCATATTTTTTATTATGGTCCACTGTCTCTATTATCCTTCCAGTGCATCATTTTGCTTCATATCTGCATAACAGGTGTGTTGCTTGTGCTAATGGGATACGAAGCACTTTGAATTTAGAATCTCGGTTAGTGATGCTGTCCAGATTTCGCCCTAAGAATTTCGTCATTGTCAGCTTTTGCATCATCATTCTAATTTTCATCTATTATAACCACACACTACCCAACATTACTCGTTCAGAGGCGAAAGATGATGTTCTATCTTCAGAATGTCATATTGTCAAATCTGTGTGTTGAAATTTTAATTATAGTGGCATAATGCCAGTCTTCCAATAGTGAGTTATACCATTTTCTATAATTTCATTTTTTCTCTACCTTCTCTTTTTCCTTTTCCTTACTAAGTTGCAGCAGTTGCTGAAGCCATCTGGTGTACTTTCTATGCCCTTATCCTGCTGGGCATGTTGCTTGGCTTGTGATAATATGAATAACAATAGTAATAATATTTTTTTTTTACATTTTGTGTTGCAATTAGTCTCCATTTGGGTGCGGACAAGACTAATTGAGGCTAGGGATTAAGGCTGGATGTTCCTCCTAACTCCCCACTATAAGTTCGAACATGGGAACATCACCACCACTACAGTGGTCCCCTTATATGCCATCTTAATTAGGTATTCCATGGTCGACACTTGTCCATGTACTGACCAGACTCAAAGGGGCTTATAGTCGCAGATAGAGCGTTAAGCAGTACGCCCACCATGGTATGGCCGTTGACAATAATAATAAGCTTAATAGATTTGTCTTTTACGATATTATTTTAACTTTTCAGCCTCAGGAGGGAGGAGGCAGCCTGCTACAAGATTCTGCAGATGCAGGAGGAGCTCATCCGCAACTCCCTTATCGGGGAAAGGACTCTGTTGCCAAAATGACCTGGGATGGCCTCTCTTTTGTGGTCTCAGTAAGTAGGGGATTTCTTCCTCTTTTTATTTTTTTCCACTCTGGAATAAGCAGTGTGGTCCTGAGGTTCAGCTTTTGTATTACCATGATACCTTCTTGGATCGTGTAAAGACGAGTATTCCCCAGAACCCCATGTAAAGCTGAATAACCCCATAAATTTATAGCTTAGGTTAAAGTTTATTAACCCCCAGAACCCTATGTACAGTTAAATAAACCATAAATTGTTAGGTTAAGTTAAAGATTATTAACCCCAGAAGCCTATGTACAGTTAAAGAACCCCATAAATTGGTAGATTAGGTTAAAGATGATTAACCCCCAGAACGCCATTTTAAGTTATATAACTCTGTAAAATGATTAGGTTAGGTGACTTGCCTTGTAAGTATGAATAATCATAGAGCTCCCTGGGGTCCTTTTTCTATATTAGATCCACCATATCCTTGCATATATCTGCTACTCTGTGGCATGAAAAGGAAATTTAAGGGAGTCACAGCTTACCAACCTTTTTTTATTTAGAGAATACCCCCAATCCTTTGTTTGTTTAGAGAGTAACCCCAACCCTTTGTTTATTTAGAGCATACCTCCAACTCTTTGTTTATTTAGAATAGCACCAACCCTTTGTTTATTTAGAAAATAATCCCTACCCTTTTTTATTTAAAGAATACCACCAACCCTTTGTTTATTTAGAGAATACCACCAACCCTTTGTTTATTTAGAGAATTAACCCCAACCCATTGTGTATTTAGAGAATAAGCCAACCCTTTGTGAATTTAGAAAATTCCGTTAGAGAATACCTCCAACCCTTTGTTTATTTAGCGCATACATCCAGCTCTTTGTTTATTTAGAATACTTTCAAGCCTTTGTTTATTTAGAGAATACCCAAGCCCTTTGTTAGAATACCCCAACTACCTTAAACCCTTTGTTTATTTACTGTCATTCGTCAGTTCTCAAGCAATCAGTTTTCATCCAGCTTTTTATTGCTTTTTATCTCCACCTTATATTATATTACTACTTCATGATCAACAGTATTAGCCTTGTTATACATTCTTTGTATTAATCCAGCCTTAAAACTTGTTTCCACTGTAGAGTAAAGAAATATTAAACTCATTCTAGAACTACTAATCATAAAATTTTTTGGATTTGGTAAAAAAGAATATCACCAGGGCTCTAGAGTTATTCATATTTACAAGGCAGGTCACTTGACCTAACATTTTGTGGGGTTATTTAACTTTACATGAGGTTCTGGGAGTTACTCATCTTTACCAGATCCAAATTTTTGCACATGTTTGAGCAATGTACAGGTCACCTAAACAAGCTGTCTTATATATATATATATATATATATATATATATATATATATATATATATATATATATATATATATATATATATATATATATATATATATATATATATATATATATCTAGAAAATAGTTCTTCAATAGCAGTATTAATATTTCTGCATTTTGGCATATACATCATAATTAAAGATAGTTCTTTGATAGCAGTATGTTCTATATTTTTACATGTACATCTTGATTATATAAAATAGTTCTTTGATAACAGTATTTATATTTAATTTGAAAGATTGTTTGCATGCTTGTCAAATCACATCAAAACAGTTTGCATGTTGAAATGAGATGTAGGTAAACAATATGTATATAAAGCCACGTACCCCTAGCATTGCGCGCTCTCTCTCTCTCTCTCTCTCTCTCTCTCTCTCTCTCTCTCTCTCTCTCTCTCTCTCTCTCTCTCTCTCTCTCTCTCTCTCTCTCTCTCTCTCTCTCTCTCTCTCTCTCTCTCTCTCTCTCTCTCTCTCTCACACACACACACACACACACGCAATCTCAGTTATGATGAGAGGCTGAGGGAATTAGACTTACCATCACTCGAAGCTAGAAGAGTGAGGGGGGATATGGTGACAGTCTTTAAATTCCTTCATGGTTATGATAGAGTGGATAGGGATCGATATTTTGATATGGCTGGCTCTAGAACTAGAGGTCATAGTTTGAAGCTTCGTAAGAAAACTTCTTTGCAGGCTGTAAGGAAATACTTTTTCAGTGTAAGAGTAGTTGATAATTGGAATTCGCTAAGCGAGGAGGTAGTTAATGCTATCTCAATCCATAGTTTTAAGGACAGGTATGATAAGTATCACTAAGTATAAAATGGAACCGATCAGGAGACGGGAAGATACGAGCTTTGGGCTCTTTCCCGTAAACACAATTAGGTAATCACAATTAGGTAATCACACACACAAATAATTATCCCAGATTTGTTTTATATCTTGTAGATGAGGGTGTTCTACATATGGATTTTCTTTTATAGATACTGTGCTAGTTTATGCTTGATATTGCTTAAATATTTATCTTAATTTCATATAAAGTACTCATGCTTTATTGGGAATCTGTTTATATTAAATACCTGTATTAACATTTCTTAACTTTCGGTATACATCCTAGTTTTAATTTTTTATTATGTAAATACCAAAAATGCCGCAGAAAAAAGCTATACAGTATACAACTTGTATGTACATTTAAATCATTCTTTTTAAATATCATTTGGCATTTTAATTGTCACTCTTAATCCCCCTTTGACTGGAGGTGGACACAGACAGGCTCAAGCCCCACAGTGGGCTTGAACACTGGTTAGTCACTTCACGAGTCAAGCGCTCTAACAACTGCGCTACTGTGGACCCTATTGTCACCGTTACAAATGATTGTTGCTCAGACTCCAATTGCATCTTTTAAGCTGTTTTTCTCATTTCATTTATTGATTTTGAAAGGCACCTCGTTAGACCTTCTCTCATTAAGTTTTTAACAAATATTTTATTTTCTTGGACATTGGTTGACACATAAAAAAACTAATTTGTGACTCACTATGCCAAGTAAGATTTAAAATTGTGATATATTAATAAAGAATTATATGACAAATTTTTTTTAACCTCATACAATGCCTAGAAAATAAATATATACATGCAAGAAGTGTCTTAATTATCTGTGCTCATCATCATATTTTACTGTAACTGTTAGTTGTTTGCATGAATAGAGAGCCCAACAGGTGGCATTAAAAAGTATATCTAGCCTTAATACCCCAGCTCTAGCTTGTCTGTATCCACCCCCATTCGAGTTGGGATGATTAGTGACACTTAAAATGGCAAATAACAGCAACGACTTGAGGATAGCACAGTAGTTGCGAAGACAGCATGGGGAGACTTATGAACAACGTTTTTGTCATAAGCTTCATAAAACAGTACAGCACGGTAAACTTGGACATGAAGATATTAAAGGAAAAACTCCAAAATTATGCGTCGGAGAACTGAACCATTGCACATAATTGTAATCATTTTTAATATATTTTGTGATCATTACTACTTAGTTTAAGAAAACTAAGTCATACATCTTTGTAAAAGTATTTTTTCTCTTATGTAGTAGCTGTCATGTAATGTTACTTTTGTTCTTGTTGAAGTTTGGAGAAGTTTTATTTTTTATATTTATAGTTTTCTGTTTACAGATGTTAAACGCAAAGAGAGAAATATCCAAACCATGAGAAGAGCAGGTGGCAGGCCATTCAAAAAAATATATTTTCTCTTAGAGTAGTAGCTGGCATTAGATGTCTTTTTTTTTTAATGTTTTAACTAAAGTTCTGGGTATTTAATTATGTTTTTATGTTTACAGACTGTTGCAAAACGAAGAGCGAAAAGCCAGATCTCAGGTACTGCGGGTGGCCGTTCTAAAAGTCGCAGTTATGCCCCACCTTCTATGTCTGCAATTGATGATATATCTGATGAGCCAGACATGTCACCCACCACCACTGCAACGACCACTACCACCACCACAGCGGCGACCTTGCGGCGTACCCCTCCTGCAGATCATTACGCAATGGAACCCCTCTCTGATGAGGTATGAACCTTTTTTTTTTTTTTTTTTTCCACGTAAGAATAAATCATATAGAGACTGAGATAGTTTGGACATGTGATAAGGAGGGATGAGGGGTATGCTGGGAGAAAGATGCTGTGGATAGAGCTGCCTGGCAGTAGAAGGAGAGTTTGGCCAACAAAAAGGTTTATGGATATGGTGAAGGAGGATATGAGGCAGTGGAGGACGCAGGGGATAGGGCAATGTGGTTGCCCCTGATGGAAGAAGCTGAAATATTTTATGATGAGGATATAGTTTATTCCATCTGGATGTGAATCTGTGGCTTTGTTTGTAAATTTGTAACTGTTTGATATTAGACTGCCATACTAGATAAGCCACGCACTATTTTAGCCTTTTGCAATCTGTGCTGGTAAACAACAGTTTTTGCTGGGGGAAGTTAAGGTAATGGAAGGAATCGTTGACAATTGTTTTCCCCTAAATCTTAGTTAAGGTGGCAGACTTTTTTCTTCTGTTGTAGACATCCTGCTTGCTACTGCAGGGAAAAAACTGTTTGCCAAATTAATTAGAATAAATATTCACTCATTTTTAAGTTTGTTATATATAGTTTTTTCAGGAATAACTTTGAAGTTCAAATAAAGGGGTATTTTACAGTACATAATACTTGATAGTATGATAGCTATTTCCCTGATCAATAAAAGTATATCTTAAAAATTTTGAAGTCATTATGTAAAGCTTTGTTGAGGTAAAACTATAGTACAAAAAAAAAGGATATTTCATTGCCCATAAGATTTGATATAATGATGGGTACTCGTACCTTTTAGCTTTGACCAGCAGAGGACTTACATTACTTTTAAAAGTATCTAAATTTGTTCCATAACTTGACCAAACTTGGAGAAGAGATGATGTACAGTTTTAACTTTGTTAGAAATTTTAGAGATTTCTGATTGCCTCTGCTATTTTGAAAGTTTTAAACTTGGTATTTCATAGAACTGTGTTGCCCAAATATCCTTCCATGTTGTTGTCTTTATCAAACTATATTTGATCAGGATAAGCCAACTAAAAGTGACAAAGAACAAAGGGTTTGCAATCCCTTTGTCCTTCAGATTTGTCTTAACGCAATTGGTTGAGAAGGAGAAGTTGAGCCGGGTATGTTGACCTTCGTCTACCACAGTTCTTTTTTCACATTAGTGGCTTCCTTGTTGTTAAAAGACTCTATCTCCATTATCAGTATATGAATACCAACTGATAGAAATCGAAAAGAAAACTTGATCTCTTTCCTCAGGTGTTCTTTGACAGCAAAGTTTCAGGCAGCCCTGAGGCTGTTACGACTACTGCTAGTTATGATAGTAAAGATGTAAGTATTCTTGTTAATATGTAAAAAATCTTGTAAGTCATGTTGGTAGCATATAATTGCCTTATGTAAAGGAGAAAATCTGTAATGACTGAATTAGAATATGAGTTTATGAGGACCACAATAGCTCAGTGGTTAGAGGACTTGACTCGGGAAGTGACAAACCCGTGTTCGAGCCCACTGTGGGACGTTAGGAATGACATCCAGTCTTAATTTCCCAGCTCAAACTTGTGTTTTCACCCCTATAATGAGGATTAATAGTAATGTAGAGTATAATGGTAAGAAAAAAAGTTTGATATGAATATTTGAACATGGATAGATACTATAGCACAGCCATACCCTTAGACTCAATGCATTTTATATTATCAGTGTGTGCTTTAATGAAGTAATGCATTGTAAAAGTATTTATTTATATTAGTAAAAATACTTAACTTGGACTTAAGCAGTTTTGAAAGATTGAGTGTGGCATTAGGAGTGCCATCCAGAACGTAGTTGTTAATGTTTTCCATATAAATTTATACTTGTTATTGCTTTCCTTTGTAGTGATACCATCATAAATTACTTAAGTGATTATACCTCCTTTTTCTGAAAAATTAGGCATATTAAAGGAGATGAAAAAGAAAGAAATTTTACCCATACTAATTTTTCTGGCTTTCTGTCTTTCCACTTTGATAGGTTGTAGGGAGGTACCACCCCAGTGTTCAATCCGAATGGCAGAGACCAGCCATTCAGCAGATCTCCGATTCAGTCGATGCTAGCGGGCGGTCCAGCGCTCACATCGGTCGCTCACGTATCTGGAATCGAATTTTGGATAGCTGTTTCGATAACTCGGACCGTAGACAATACGGCAAAGGATTGTTTGGTCGAATATTTAAGCGAAATTTTAAAGAAAGTATCAGAAAAGACAAAGATGTAAGTCAACATTCATTATTTACTTTTTTATTTATTTTGAATAGTTGTTTATATTGCTATAATGTTAAATGTTTCTGTAAAAAGTAGTCTTGTATATTTTATTGTAGCAGGGGCTGCAGTAGTGCGGTGGTTAGTGCTTGCCTTGGGTAGCGACAAACCTGTGTTTTAGCCCACTTCTGGGGCATTAGAAAAGCATTAAACCTTAATTCTCCACCTCCAACCTATTTGCGTCCACCCCCATTCGAATGGGGATTATTTGTGACACATGAATCGACAACAAAAATTTCTAGGGACCTTATTAATGTATTGCCTGTTGCAGGTGAGGAAACAACTAGACGAGATGAGCGATTACCGGCCATACTTCACGTGGTGGGTGACGACTGTGCAAGTGTTCATCCTTCTCCTATCTATTATTTGCTATGGCCTGGCCCCTCAAGGCTTTACTCTCAAACAGCAGTCTGGCGAGGTGAGTATCTTGACCATTTACACTTGTCCCTCAGCTTATACGGTTATACATAGTGCATTTTTTAATATATGCAATTGAAAATAAAAAGAAATTAAAATTTCATAAATATTTTTGGCCAAAAAATACAGTATATCAAGTACAGTACTGCTTTTACATAAATTTAGATTGTATTTGGCAGAGTTTAAGTACAGTACAGTAATCTATATATAAGTCAAAGTAATACAGGAGGTTGGGAATAGATTGTACCCTAAGAATAGACACATTTTTAAAAGGGTTTAGACTAGAGACAATTTTTTACTTACGTGGAAAGTGTTTGGACTAATTAACAGCGTAAGATGAGGGACAGTTGTATATATATATATATATATATATATATATATATATATATATATATATATTATATATATATATATATATATATATATATATATATATATATATATATATATATTTTTTTTTTTTTTTTTTTTTTTTTTTTTTAAGTTGGTGTTATTTATATCTCTCCCCATATAACCATCAGAAATTCTGTTGAAAGTAATCCTTGTTAATTCCACATCTAAGTGAGTAAATTTTTCATTATTTTTTCTTTTACCATGTTATATGAAAGTTGTAAAAATATAATTTTAATATTTTATTGTAAACGCCTGACTGTATGTCACATTATGCAATTATGGTATACTGTATACAGTATTTCACACTAGAACTGAAGGTCTTTTGGACCTGAATAGGACTGGCTAGGACAGCTCTGTGTTAAGTATTCCTTCAGTTACAGTTCTTTTCCTATGCCTACATCTACACCAAACATTTTGTCATGTTCGTTACACATCTCTACTATCCCATGATATATAAGTCACACAACTCCCCATCTCTGTTTCTCTTCCATTTTTTAGATATTTTCTTGGTGCCTGGGCCCAAGGAGGGCAGTTTTCTTTGCCTGTCCTGGTCTCGCACATTATAAAAGAAATATTATCATATGAAACTAATGTGGTTTCCCTTTGTTTTCAGGTCTTAATGGCTAGCATTTCAATTCAGACGGTGGACTACTGGGAGCCATCTAATTTCTGGATAGGTCCTCGAGCGGTATGTATTTAAGCGTATTACGACACTTAATGATCTTTGAGGGCTATCTTACAAAGTCGCAATTTTCCTGCAATGTTGTTTTTTAAAGAAGTTCATTTATATGACAAAGCATTATTTGTATATCAGTAATCATATTTATATATGATTATAATTTTACTTTACAGTTACATATAAAATAGTACAGAATATATTTATATAAAAACTGTTTTACAAATCAGCATTTTATATTCTAACACCTGTTGGTCAAAATAGATTTTACTTATTTGTAAGTTTTAAATTTTATCGCCATTTTAACCAGAATAAATATTCTTAATTTTTATTGTGTTTTCAGGCTGATCTAATACATTTAGGGGCAAAATTTGCTCCATGCATGAGAAAAGACGAAAAAATATATCGGCATGTGGAAGAACAGCGCAGAGCAGAGAGAGAAACGGGCTGTTGCATACGAAACGACGATTCGGGCTGCGTGCAGTCTTCTAAGAGAGAATGTTCGGTAAGGAAGTTACCATTTTTAGTAAAAGAAAAAAATTTAAAGTCAGCATAATGAATTTTTTGTTTTGTTTAAGAGACCATTGCAAATTATAAAATAATATCTTTATTTTCAGTATACAGTAATTGATTGTTATTTATGAGGTGGCTAGTATTAGCCCAGACTAAGTGCCAAAACAACAATGCCAGAAAATGCTTTTAAAGTTTTGCAACTTTAAAACTTTGATAGCTTGTCAGTCATTTTTGTTAATTTGATGTTACAATTTAAAAAAAACAAATCAATACACAAGCAGCTACCGAGACATCAGAGCTCTACAGTTGCAAAACCTGAAGTGCCTTTCTGGCATTTTGTATTTTTGGCACCTAGCCCAGTCTAGTGTCAGGCACCTCTTATGTGTCTCATGACAATTTGCTGAGATATCAGACTCATAAGAATTTGGGGTATATATGGAGCAATAGCAATACCGACAAAGTTAATGTCAAAATATTAATCTTTTCATTATCACAGATTATTCAATTATATGCAACACATTATAGGAATTAAACCGGACTTAGATTAGCCTTTTATAATAGCAATTTGCACTTTGCTTTACTGATAAAACAACTATTGTTTGACTGTTATTAACTAGTCAATAAATAAGACAAATAGATCCATAGAAACCATTGGTGTTGTTATTGTCGTTCCTTAGGCTTCCAGGCCAAACGGTCCTGTCGTTTTACCCAGTGTTAAGAATTCATTTCAAAAGGGACATAGGGTAAGCCAAATATTTTTTATGCTTCTAACTAACTATCCTCTTTACTAAATTTCCTCTTAGCCTCTTGGTCAAGGAGATATGGAGTCGGTAAGATTGCTCAACTCTTTGTCTCTTGAATGTGTGCTTTGACTCGGCCACCCCCTATTCAAGGGGGGGATTTCGGCCATTCTGTATGTATGTGTAAATACATCACCTGCACTTATGTTGACAGTGTTGAATAATATATATGTACTCTTGCATGCCTTATAAAATATTGAAGCATTTATATTATTTCTTTAAAACGCTACAGATAGGTTTTCCTTGTATATAAATATAAATTAGCATCATGAATAGCAAATATTTGTAGTTTTGCATGTTTAGTAAGGGTCTATATATAATTTATTTATTGTTTATGAGAAGAGAAGTTACAATAGAATCGTAAATCAAGTCTTCTTGTTAGTTTAAATAATAGCAATTGTTTATAATTATTGAAATAGTTTGCATTTGGAGTACCTATATTAGTACATTTTATTTGTTGTGGTGTAGTCATTATGTATTCTTTAGAAAGCAGTCGTAGAAGAACAAATAAATTTGTTATAGTTCCCTCTGCTAGACGATGTTTTTGTTCCTTAAACTGTGTGGTCAGACAGCCCCAGTTCATTAAGGGAGGCCACTTCTGATCCCAGGCTTCCCCACAGAGCAGTCAGAGAGTGCATGTAGTGTATTTGGCATAAGTGGTTGTGTGGTGCAGTCTTCAGTAATGTGTTTACGTTTATGAAGTGATGTGTTATAGCCTGGACAGGTATCTTTGATGGAGTTATGGGAACCATCACTTGTTATGATATATATTCTTGAAAACCCTTTTTAAATTGGTTAAGGAAATATTTTGCATCCTGATTGCATGTCTGTCAGAGCAGCCAACTAAAACGATAGGGGAGGAAATGTGTGGTGGTCCCCATTTTGTAAATATTTATTTTCATATTTGCTAATATAAGGGGTGAGGATGAACAAATTTGAATGAAGCCTTCTGTGTTCTTGAATGAGGCTCTCTGCATTCCTTATCTATTCACTTTTGACCCCCTGGCAAGTTGTATTGGCATGTAGCATTGTGAAGACAAAATACAGATCATTGGTATCATCGAGCATGTTGCCCATAAATATTCTCAGATGCACCTTCCATTATAATTGCTATAACGTACCATTATATATGTATAATAATTTTATATAGTAATTTAAGTGCTACTCTGTGCCATTATTTATGTATAGTAATTTATTTGCCACTCAGTACCCGTATTTATTTATACTTTTACTCGCTAAGAATCTGCACATACACTGCATGCTCTCAATTTTTTCCACTTTCACTTCCACATAGAACTTATTTCAGCACACTCTTTATTTCTTTACTTTCTTGATGGGGGAAATTGTAGTAACCCTTTATCCCCAAGGAACTGAAAGGATTGTTTGAGGCATGTTTGCCTTCTGGTGAATGTGTGCATGCTTTGACTTGGCCACCCCTTTACAAGAGGGATTGCGGCCAGTGTGTTTGTATGTACAGTATGTACAATACTTTATTGTACTGTGAAATATTATTACAGTCTACACTTTCTTGTACTGTGAAATATTATTACAATTTTGTGTATCATTTGTGCCCCTACCACTTGTATCTTGAAGACTGTATACAGTTCTTAAATATCTGTTCTTATTAGCCACTGATTAAAGATATATGCATTTATACCCCTTCATGGCCATTTCCAGATACCACATGAAAATTTAGATATGTTTTTTGTCATGTTCAGTAGAGTGAAAAATATATTTGTGAAGCAGTTAACTGTTATTCATTTAATCATGTAAGAAAATGATTAATTACAGGCACCTGACATTCATTTTGCATCAACTTTTGTCACTATTGTGGCCACACAAGTCTTGTTTGAATAAGGAAAATAATAATTTTGTGAAATACACAGGAAATCTCTGGTCCATTGGATCAGTTACTGTTAAAACTGAGTCTTTCTTTATTGTGACTGATCGTTTAAAAAAAATTTATTCTGAGTTTTACTGTTTATCTCACTATTGCTCCCCATTCAAATGGAGGTGAATGCACCCAGGTTGGATGCTCTTCTTAATGCCTTTAGTGGGCTCAATCACGGGTCTGTCATATCCCGGCTTTAGAACTCTTAACCGCTGCACTACCATGATCCCCATGTGAGAGAGTTCTCTATTGACTCACTCTTGTTTTTGGAAGTATAAATCAGAAATATTTATTAGTTAAGGATTATTATTGAAGGGAAGGAATTTAATGGGTGCTAGGTCACAAGAAATAAAAAAATTTTAAAAAGAAAATTATAGACACTGAAGTAAGAAATATGTTTTGCATTTCCTCCTCCTCCTCATTTTCAACTCTCTTTTTAATAAGCTTTACAGATCTTTAAACTCGATCTTGGTGATGGAGAAAGAATCTCTCACCTGGATGTTGCATGTTATAAATCAACTAAAAGTGCTTGGGAGGACTTGCAATTCCTTTCTCCCAGGTTTATTTTTTCTTTGTCACAGAATAACTGATGGATAGGGTGAGATTGACAGATATGATGATGTCTTATTGGCTCCCTGCTTTTGGCCACTTCTGTATATTCAAAAAAATATAGTAACATATTGCAGAGGAAATAAACTTTCAGATTAGTGTATATAACTGGGACCTGAAAAATTTATGTTAACACTATAAATTCCATTTGATATATTTCTTTTAGTGTTTCTCTACATGTCGTAAATGTCGACTAAATGGGGCAGAGTGAGGGGACTGAGAATCAGCTCTCTATTTTCCTTTAACAGAGTCAAGTTTTTTGTTCTGACTTAGCCATCACCTAATAAGGGCGATTATGGCTTTTTGTGGGTGTTTATATATATATATATATTGATCTCTTTGGGGCTTGATATCTTCATTAGGTACATACGTGCAAGCAATGACAACTCTGATGTAGTTGTAAACTGTGTACAGAGCGCTGATGAACCAGTGTATGTAAATACCATGCCTGAAAAAATGGTTATGAATTTTTTTATGGTTATTTTGCAGTGTAGATGATCAAGCATTATCAACTGATATCTGTCTGAATACAGTTCCCAGTTACACTATTTGAAATAGTAATTGCAGTTGTTTATACCGTTTTCTTCATTCCAGACACGCTTATCTGTGTGGAAAAAATGGGGTGAGCTAGCGAAAGGACCTGACGGGCGCCTTTCTGGTTCAGTATGTGGGCAGGATCCTAAGTAAGTATAAGACTTGAAGCTCCTCATACCCTGCCACATGCAGAGTGCAGCAGAAATAATGCTCCTTTTGTAGATATTTCTTCATAATTTTCCTCTTGTCTATAGTATTCATTCTAGATATTTTGAACATGGTAATTAGAGCGATAAACAATGCTCTTTTTTTGTTTTCTTTTTTTTTTCCTCCTCCTCCTCCTCTTTATGGAATTCTTTTTGGGTATTTTGAACTTAATAAGTAGATCAATATATATAGAGTATGGTTTATTTATTGTGTTCATGATGAAATACTTATATTTCATGTTAAGAAACTTTAATTGATTTTTGTTATTTAAACGAGAATAATTTATCTTAAAATCCTGATATTTTTGCAATATAGAGGAATAAACCAAAAATGAGTGTTGCCACCCTTTGTATATTCTCTGCCTAAAGTTTATTATTTGAATCATGCATAATTGGTTAGATAGTCTCTTTTGAGTTTAATATTGCAGATATTATGACATTACAAACTTGTGCAAATGATGAGGAAGTACATTGTCTCTTTTTAAGAGGAAAGAGAACTATAATTACCAATATGATGTCCTTCCTCACACCCCTCAGTTCCGTGCTACCTCATTTCATGTATTAAGAGTACGGTTATCTAGCTATCTTCAGCTAAAGTGTAGTTTATGTTTCTGATGCCGTAAAATAATTTAGTTACTTATGTTAAGCTGTTAGTGTGCATAACTCATTCGTTTTCTTTGTTTCCAGTTATTGCAAAGAACCAGCGTCAGTACCGCCTCACGAATGGCCAGACGATATAACAAGGTGGCCGATATGCAGAAAAAGAGTGGCATCCGGCAAAAAGATTCACGCAGCCGAGCATATGGCTTGTGAGGTCATAGGTCATCCCTGCTGTATAGGCATTCACGGGGAGTGTCGAATAACAACTCGCGAGTACTGTAATTTTGTTCGTGGCTACTTCCATGAAGAGGCTACGCTCTGCTCTCAGGTATATCAAGAAAGATATATACATTCAATTACACGTGAAAGTGCTTTTTGACTTGACATTGTTCACAATGTATGGTGCCCCTCAACAAAATTTAAGCTCATGAGAACTAGGTTGTAAGTTTAAATTTTCAAATTGAAGAGACATACTGTCTTACTGTTTCATGTTTTTTCTCTTTTGGGGCACCCTGCACGAATGGCATAATGTATGATTCAAAAATGGAAAATAATAAAATTCTCTGTGTACTAACTTCTGCTTATATTTGAAAAAAATATTTACTTTTATTTTGTTCTTTTTCTAATGAATTTTCATTCTACTCTTAAGAAGTAATTAGTAAAACTAGGTGTATGGAAAGATATGATTGAGAGAATACATAAATGTGTCATGAGGAGAATTTCTTAAGAAATTTTTATTAAACAAGTTGAATTCACTAAAAGAATTGTATTAGTACATTGGGAAAGAAATTTAAACTAAAGTAGATAAAATTGAAAAAATGCTTTTTACCATTAATTAATTTTGAAACAGAATTAAACACTGCTGAGGTCGATTGTAAATATGGGAAGATGAAAATTAATGTGTAAAACACAAATACTCTTAAGTTTTAGTAGACATTGAAAGTATAAGATAAAACTGAAAGATATAATAAAGCAATTTGGTAGCATTAGGTAGTTGGAGTAGACATAAAAAGATATTAAAAGGATGGAAATAGATAAGGGAAGGGAACTAAGTCATTTCAAACACTCAAGTATGAAAGGAAGTGCTTTGTTTTTGAAGAAACCTCAGAAAATACACAGACAATATTTTCTACTGATGGTGCCTATGAACTAACGAATACACATTAATTTTTACTATACTGTACTTAAAGCTCTGTAATAGTAGACCATGCCAGTCATCAATATTGTAGAGCAATTTTTTTTTCCTCTTGATTTTCATTTTGGGGTAGAAGCAGTTGTATTGAACTGGGGAATTAAGGCTGCATGACCTCCTTATCGCCCCATAGTGGGCTGGAATGCTGGTCTGTCTCCTGAGCTTAGCAATCTACCAGTACGCTACAGCGGTTCCTTGTCAACCTCTTCTAGCAATAATTTATATATATATATATATATATATATATATATATATATATATATATATATATATATATATATATATATATATAAAATATATATATATATATATATAAAATATATATATATATATATATATATATATATATATATATATATATATATATATATATATATATATATAAAATATATATATATATATATATATATATATATATATATATATATATATATATATATATATATAAAATATATATATATATATATATATATATATATATATATATATATATATATATATATATATATATATATATATATATATATATATATATATATATATATATATATATATATATATAATATATATATATATATATATATATATATATATATATATATATATATATATATATATACTATATATATATATATATATATATATATATATATATATATATATATATATATATATATATATATATATATATATATATATATATATATATATATATATATATATATATATATATATATATATATATATATATATATATATATATATATATATATAAAATATATATATATATATATATAATATATATATATATATATAAAATATATATATATATATAAAATATATATATATATATATATATATATATATATATATATATATATATATATATATATATATATATATATATATATATATATATATATATATATATATATATATATATATATATATATATATATATATATATATATATATATATATAAAATATATATATATATATATATATATTATATATATATATATATATATATATATATATATATATAAAATATATATATATATATATATATATATATATATATATATATATATATATATTGTGTATATAATTTACTTAACAATTCCAATATATTTGTTAGGTTTCCTGCTTGAACAACGTGTGTGGTATGATACCGTTCCACAACCCAGATGTTCCAGACCAGTTTTATAGATTGTGGACGTCATTGTTCATTCATGCAGGGTAAGTGTGTATTTCTAGTATAAAAATTTATATATGCATAGTTTAACATCACAGACAAGCTGGAGTTGGGAGGTTAAGGCTGGATGCCCTTCCAGAGGCCCCGCAATGGGATGGAAACTGCATTAGTTGTTTACCAGCTAGTGCACTTTACCACTGAGCTACTGCAGCCTCCTATTTCAAGTAAAAAGTAATGGTAACCAATGTATTACAGTGTTATTGCTAGTAAACTCATCAGTCTCTTCCTGGCAATTACGAAATATCTGCTTTTTGCCTCTGTTAGTTTTCGCCAAGAACGAAATATCTCACCAAAAAGTAATGTTTCAGTTTTGCTTGTCTGAAATTTTTCAACAAAGATGAAATATCTCTTAAAAGTCATCATATAAAATTACTCCATGAACAGGTATTCTCATTCATTCCACACCTCTGAGTCTTCCTGAAGTAGACAAGTATTTTCGTGTTAATCATATGTCCACCAGCCTCATATACAACGTCTAGATAACAGTCGAGATGTATTAAATATATCTCTATATGTTTTCTCACATAATTTATCTGGAATTGCAAAGGTTTTTGGAAAAACATTTGCCAGTGAAGAAATTAATGATTATGTATAACCTTACGACATATGTTCTCATTTAATGATAAGTTTTAATTTATATATTTAGTTAATGTGTTCAGCTTAGGCTTTTGCTCCTTGTCGTCTAGTGCTGAACCTTTCATTGAGATAACACTAGACTTCCTTTATCCTGGAAAAAGGGAATTACAAATTTTTCACGGAATATTTCACATAATAGGACATGCATACATCCTCGCTGTCCACAATCCCCCTTGCAACCTTGCAAGAGGGGTGGCCGAGTCAAAGCACACATTTACCAGAACAAAAAAGTTTATTATGTATATACATGTTAATTTATCCCCTGGGTAGATATTTGGACAAAAATTCTGTCTACAGGACTTTTGAGTATTGAGCATGAAAAAAATAGAAAAGATATGAAGGAGACTTATGAAAGTATTTGAGAACCAGGGAAAAGTTCACTGAGTAAAATTTTTGAATGTCAAATTGGAGGTACCAAAGTTTGCCCTTGTGCAATTTTCCTCCTTTGGGTATGACAATATTTTTCATTGTATAAAAAATGGAAATAAATGTTTGTTTGTTCAAGAAACAAAATTGTCGTAATGCCTTATAATAAAAGGTCACCAATGCTAATCTTTATTTTAAGGGCAAATTTACCGATATTATTTAATAAAAATTTAAATTGTATGTAGATAAAAAACTTTTATTTACTGAATTCAAAGCTAGGTTGTGATATAGATAAATTGTATATATAAGTTACTATTTAGTACAGTATTTGCTTGCTTTGTGTGTGATCAGTGCCCTCAAGGTCTTTCTTAAGCTTTCTTTATTTTGAAATCAAATGCCAGCCATCAGGTTACATAGCAAGGTTAATTCCTCTGTATTGTTACAGAGTTGGTAACTATGTTGTGTTAGTAGAAGTTTTAGAAATAATAGGCAACATAATACAAACCTTTTTTATTTAGTGGAAATTTTCTGCATAATCATGATTTATTTGCTTGCACTGTAGCTGTAGATTAATTTAGGTTTGTTATAGCTTTGAATGAATGGGATTTATCAGTTTTTTTTTTCCATACATACATCTCTCAACTAGTTAGAGGTTCATAGATGTTGATTACCAGAACAAGCAACTGTATGGTCGCTAAATTGTTATGTGTCACATATACTCCCCATTCGAATGGGGGTGGGCAGACTTTATGGAGCTGGTTTATTAAGACTGGATGCCCTTCTTTATTCCTCGTGGTGGGATTGTAACCCGTGTTAGTTACTTCCCGACTCGCTTGCTCTACTACTGAGCTGCCATGGCACCCTCCCACCTCACATTTATTATTTGTTTAAATTGATTTTTGTCTTTTATCTGATAAATGAGTATTTTTCAGGGTGATACACCTGTTCATCTCAATATTTCTACAATACTACCTTATGAGAGATATGGAGAAACTGGCCGGTCCCGTTCGCATTGGAATCATCTACATCGTGTCTGGTATCGCAGGCAACCTGGCCTCCGCTATATTTGTCCCGTATCGGGCTGAAGTTGGTCCTTCGGGCTCCCAGTTTGGGCTATTAGCCTGTGTGTTTGTGGAATTTATCAACAGTTGGCAGATGATGCAGAACCCATGGAAAGTTTTGTTAAAACTAGTGGGCATGACGTTAATACTTTTCCTAGTGGGGCTCTTACCGTGGGTGGACAACTACGCCCACATATTCGGTTTTATCTTTGGGTTCCTGCTCTCGTACGCGCTGCTGCCGTTTGTGTCGTTCGGCCCGTACGACAAGCGGAGGAAGGTTTTGCTCATCTGGGTGTGTCTGGTGGCCGTGGCGGTGATGCTCACAGCACTCATCATACTCTTCTACGTCACGCCCATTTACGAGTGCAAGATCTGCGAATATCTCAACTGCATCCCGCTCACGCGAGACTTTTGTGCGGAGCAGAATATTAACTTCAACAAAAAGTTGGATATAATTTGAAAAGGCTGATGGTCGCTCGGGGGCGGCATCCGCTGTCAGTCAACGGTCACCGACGTGCCAACATTTCTAGTAATGTAACCAGTGTAACTGTAATTATTATTACCAATATGTTATACAAGTGATCAATGCTGTTATCGGTCATTTTCTAGTTTCATACTCGGGGGAAATATGGGATTATATCACCGCCTGATTTTTGGCCCTTGCGTTTTAAAGGGTCAGATTTGCACTGGTCCGATGAACAAATTGGCACTAAAATGGTATGAACAAGAGTTGTAAAAGCCAATTTTTTTAACATTTCATGTAACTTTTACATAACTTCATTTGCTTATAGATTCTCTACTTTATTTTTTTCTACATTTCTCGAGAGTATCTTCCCTTTACCATCAGTTTTTTATTCAAAAGCTAATACAAAAATATCAAATATCAAAATCTTACATTCTTGATATTTACTATAAGAACACATTTTCCATAGGAGTTTGAAGCTACATACTCCATTGGCAATAACTTCTCGAATAACTTGAGGAAAATCTGAAAATGGTGAGCACGTATTTACATGTCTTGTTCTTGACCCTCCCGGGCCAGTTTGTTCATGACCTTTCTTGATGTTGTGGCATTGCCTGTCGCACTTGAACACAGAACAGTAAGGATCCAAAATGGACAAAACTTGTACCAAGAATTAAAAGGGCCACAATTTTGAAAGGCCACATAGCCCATGACCTGACCAGCTAGAGCGTTTTAGTAACCATTTTTTCTGACAACCAAAGAGACGCCGCTCAACCATGTGATGACAATTTCTCTCTCAGTGGACTTCCACAATTGTGACCCCAAGAGATGAAAAAGGGAGAGTGAAAGATTCAGTAAACAAAAAATATATATATACATATATATATAAAAAAAGGAATCCACTCATTGTCTTATATATTGATTTTATTGTATGTGAAGAAAAAAAATTACATAAAAAATGTAGGTTAGAAACGATCATAAACTCACCCCCAAAACACTTTATTTGCTCCTCCTCCCCTCCCCTTCCCTTCTCCTCCCAGTCATCCCCTCTGCATAGTATTAAGAAATGTCATCTAAATCTTACTCCGTTTTTATTTCTTATTGGGGCTTTATCTTGGATGGTAACTAGAATGGTAATGGGTCTCTCTCACTCTCCACCACAGAGAAGCATTGTGGAAAAACAAATGCAAGTGAGGTCAAACGGGGTCAAAGTCGGTCATGTTCTGCTTCCATTCATTCATACATTATGGATGTTCATTTCATTTTTCATTATACATTCATGTCTTCATGAGGATGTGAGAAAATGTTAGATTAAAAGTTTTTGTAGTATGTAAGACTTAAATTTAAGTCGTAATAAGAAGTGTGGGTTAGACGAGGATATTGGCAATATTTGTGTGATTTATGGATTGTGAAGGTTGGTCGCTAAAGAGCAAAATAATATTACTT
The DNA here is from genome assembly GCA_037179515.1 of Halocaridina rubra. Classification (NCBI taxonomy): domain Eukaryota; kingdom Metazoa; phylum Arthropoda; class Malacostraca; order Decapoda; family Atyidae; genus Halocaridina; species Halocaridina rubra. Next base: position 31,352 of record JAXCGZ010000581.1, on the reverse strand, counting down.
GTTGAAAAATTTTATTACAGCTTGGTTAAATATCATGGGCATAAAGGAGAAATTATATAAATGGCTTGTACGAGTCCAGTTATGAGCTCATTTGGTTCAATTACAAGTTTTAAGAGAAAATATAACTGCAATCAGATATATAGTGTCAACTTGAGGGCTATCACATTCGTCATTGTGTGATATATATAGACGAGTGATCTCATAGTTAGGAATACGAGAAAAATAAACCATTCTGTAATTTTGTTGGTTTTGGTTGCAAATTTATTTAGTATGCAACAGTACTAGGAACATGAAGAACCATTATAATTCTCATTATTTATTGCATCAACTCATGCCTAGTACTAGGTCAATTAAAAAAATATAAATTTAACGATATCAATATTGGTAGAACAAGTAATGACTGTAAATCAATTACAGTGAATGATAAAGACGTCTACGAGTGCCGTATTTGAATTGTGCTTGCTATTTCGAGCACATAAAAGATATTTTGATGGAAGCTTTTAAGATAAGGATTTTTCTATGGTAGCCATTTACAATTCACTTTGTGGTAAGACAAGTGCATTTCATTGTAATTCATTGTAATTTAATCTCGTAACTTCTCATCCGATCATCCATTGTGCGATTCACACCCGAACTCTGCACAACTAATTGCATTGTTCATCTAGCATACATTTATGCACACAACACGTGACCGACTGCCCCTATGTGAGCAGAATACTAGTAACAGGGCCATAGTGTTGACAAGTTGACCACATGATTGGTGTGGTCACATTGATGTGTATTTTTGAGATGAATAGTGGATCATGGTTATGTGTACTCATCCCTGTTCTGTGCACACAGAGAATGGAGTGGTTATGTATTATTTACACATCTGTTAAAATTCCTTTAGGTTATTTTTAGGGTCTGTGGAATTGCTTAAAGAGATCATTTATTGAAGGCTTACTTTTTTTTATGTCCATTAATATTTCATAAACTCCTTTCCATTCTTGATGATTATTGTTTTGTAAGTTAAAAATCATGTAGAATTATATCTGTCTCTTGTGCATTTTTACCATTCTTATAAGTTCAATCTCTCTTTGCCTAAAGCCATCTCATGTTGAGTAGTCAACTTTTAAACACTTGGTTAACTAATAAGCTGCTGATCTGTGTGCATTGTCAATGAACATATAATGCAGAGAAGTTAAAGTCCTCTAAAAGTCTTTAGTATGTTAAAAATGCACAAACGGTCAGATATAATTTGGTCCATCTCTTTTCACTTGTCATGTTTCTCATGACACAGAATTTTTTAACTTGTATATTTTATGTATTTAAAATGTTCAAAAGACAGGAGTTCTTTGTGGTATGAGAGGGAGATGCACATGTAATATAAGTCAAATTTTATATCCTTTGAGTCACATTTTTATTATTACTGAACTCTGTGTCTTGTATGTCAGTCTTTTTTTTAAATATCGATACCCAGTTTTTTTTTAACCATTTTAAAATTTTAGTACTTTTATAATAATTTAATGCTAATTCACGTTATTGGGTGTTACCAAAGTATTTTATATTTTCTTTAATGGCTGTATGTTAGTAGTCCAAATTTATTGTAAGAATTTGATCTATAATTTTGTAACTTATTCCAGCTTAATCATATTAAGCAGACAATATTTCATGAACCGTACATTTTTTGGTAATTATTCTCCACCCAACCATGTAAGAGTATAGACCAAAATATTGGATTGGATTTGCTTCCAGAACACCATTTTAGTATTCCAGTGGGTTAGGATGAAGAACCTCCAGTCAGAGGCAAGGAGAGGACCCATGGCATAAAAATGCCAACCTCGTTGAGGAGTCCTGGTAGCTGGAAAACAATTAATTCCTTTGCTATTTTCAGTGGATAAGGCTATACCAGAACCGATTGACATTTTAGCACAAACATGCACAATAACACAAAAAGGTGGCTAGCCAACTACATCTCAGGCAGTGCACACTTTTATCCTCTGTTGGTCAGTTTTCAAACAAGAAATTTGACAAATGGAGTCCCCTCAAGAATCCGTTTTATCACCCGAACTCTTTAACGTATACATCCACATTCCACCCACTCGGCACTCACCCCAAGTACATGTGGAGTCCTACACACAAACAACATAACACCTTTAAGTACTTATGAAATTGCAAACGGCTTCAAATCTCCTACAGCCCTACCTCAACACACTACACAAATGGTGCACTGCAAACAGATTTTTATTAGCCCCAGCCAAATCCAGTTATTCTTCTCACACAATGGACATTAAATATTTCCAGCGCGCACGCACAGGTATGAGTGTTTTTATGTGAGTGATTGCTTGTATGTATGTAATTACAGTTGTGCTGATGGGAAAGAACCCTATGCTTGTAACACCCCATTGCCTGAGAGGTTTCAGTTTTTACTCTGTGATAGGTGTCATGGAGTAAATAATGACACTGATAAGGAGATAGGAAGTTAGAGGCATTGGGCACTTTACTGTAAAAACAACTAATTACACACAAGCACTTTCACACACACTCACTTTCTCTCTTTCCCCCTCTCTCTCTCCTCTCTCACACACTTGCTCTCCCTTCCCCTCACGTACTCACTATCTTTCCCCCCTCTCACTCTTTTTCTCTCCCTCCCACACACACTCAAACTCTCCCTAGCACTCACTCACTCTCTCTCTTAAACACACACACACACTTTACCCCTCTCACGCTAATCTGTCACATCTACTCTCGGTATTTGCTTTGCTATACGTATTTCTTATTTCATAGTTATTCGATTATTCTCCTTATCTAACACTAGCAATCAACTAGTATCTAAAACTGCTGCAATATCTGCCTCTCTATCCTCCTTTGCATTCAGCAATTTCTGAAAAACTCGTCCTCTCCCCATCTCTCTCTCGCCTCCCTTTCACTTACTAATAACCACTCATGTGCCTCCTTTTGTTCTCTCTTCTCAATTTGATTCCCCTCTTTGCACTCGTATCACCTCCCATACAGCAATACAAATTTAGAGGATATATGGTGAAACCTTGTTTGTTGCAATTGGCAACTGGGTTCAGGAATACCAGATTCCAGTGCACCTTACATCAGTTGGTCTTTGCATGCTGCTTTAAGTCCTCTGTATTTGCTTCCGGCTGGTACCAATACTGCATCATCATTGTCTAAGGATGTTCAAGGAATGGAGTTTTGAGTGACGGACATATTGTATGAGACCATCTAAATGGAACAAAAAAGTGCCCACTAGCAGTAATGGAGCTGAGAGTACTTACCTTACGAATGAGTTTTAAAGTAATTTGTTATGAAGATGAGACTTACTCTTGCAGAGCCTTCGTATTATAGTCCTCAATGTGTTTCCCTATATTTAGTAATATATATACATGGCAGTCAAACTACTTCCACACGAACTGTGATTTGTAGGGCAGATTAATTATTATGATTATTACAATTAGTAATATTAATTTTTATCTAAAATTTGTTTTTGCAAGGTGTTTTAACTTAATCCCAGGTAATTTTTCATTAGCTTAAGGTTTTTTGATGGTTATGTTGAATGTATACTATTGTTGAAAATAATTATTATGATTGCATAAAACTAAACTATGTAAACCTTTCATTAAACTTCCAATGATGCATGAAAGAACCAGTCCTCCCTTGCACATTATACAATGCACATTATTACCCAGTGTTTATTTTCAATGATTTTATATATATATATATATATTTTCATACCTTGCATGATATATTTACCATCAAATCATCATGTAACTTCACCCACAGCTCATAACATGAAGTTTTGTTGATACTTGTAACCACTTTATTTGTAATTTGGTCATCCTGTGTATTTTAGGCAATGAAAATTTTCTTGAATTACCTTGTCATACATGATTTAATTTGACCTAACTAAAAAATGAACTAATTAAAAGACTTTTTTTCAAAGTAAAGTTTTGTTATTGGGGAAATGTTAACACTTGATTATAACTTCAGAAGCACAATAGTAGTTTTCATTCAATTGTGTACATTCGTACGATTAAAAAAAAAGCACTCCCATTCTCTCGCATTAAAGATATGTAAGCACTAATGTAATTTTATGTTGAGATTCAGGTATGAATTATATTAATATTGTGCATTACAAGAAGCATTTTAGTAATGGGAGTGGGGGCCAGTTATAGTGCCTCTATTCCTGTATTACTATTTTACTTTCTGCAAAACAACAATGTTAGGATGCAAGTTCTTTTGCTGGTTACTTAATTTGGTTACTTTCCCCCTTGCTGGGCTTTGCACAAGGCTTATACAGTGAATTTAAATTTACTTTACTCCAGTGCAATTCCCTAAATCTGCAGACCACACCAAAACCCCACATTAAGGATGTGATTGTATTTTTGACGTGGAGTCTGGAAAATATTGGTACTTTTCAAAATTTCTTAGCTCTACTGCTTGTTCTAACAAGAAACCATATTTTAAAAAGTTAAAACAGAATTATGTTTAAAGTAGGATAAAATATATTATCGTGTTTATAAATTTAAATGCATAATAATTGTAATATTTACTGTGAATATATTTAATTGTTGAAACCATTTCTGGAGTTCTAAAAAAGTTGCAGATTTTAACCCTAGCCACTGATCACTCACACAAAATATCAATGAAAATTTTTATTTTTGCTATTCTAAGTTGTCTGAAAATTAACTTCTGCACTTGATTTGCGATATGCAAGAGAATGGTTGTGTACATGCAAAATGTTTCCCCATTAAGGTTTTTTTTTTTTTTTTTTTTTTTTTTTTTTTTTTAAACATCGGGGCTATTTAGTCCTAAATGCTTCATCCATGATTTCCCAGTAGTAAGATCCATACTAAAAGAGGACAACCAATGAGTCTTTGTGTATTATACCAAAGATTATCATCATCTCTAGAGTAATGTAAAACTTTACATTTAAGACTTTTCTTATTATTATCAAGTAATTATTATCAAGTAGTGTATTTGTGATGGATTAATATGTATAAAGTTACTCATTTGTGACCTATGGGGTAAGAGACTCAAGTTTCTACATTACATTACGTGAGGAATCGCTACAATAAACTTCTCAACCACGGAGGAATAAAACTAAGAAGACCCGACAGCAAATGGTAGATTTTTACAGACTCGTTACCAGAACCAGGACCTGCAATACTGAGAATTTTTTCTTTTTCTAGGTAAAAATGTTTAGGTACTTGAGTCTTTTAACCTATGCCTATTGTCTGATTGTACAGTTTCTGTGTGTATGGTATGATTGTGAGGCAGTTTTTTATGTTTTTGTATAAAAAAAAGAAACCAATTACCATACATTTTGAGCACACTCACATGCTTTTTGTATTGAACCAATTACCAAAGAAAATAAAAAACTAAAAACTGTATAGACGAAATATTGTAAAACTCCCCAACATAGATTTTTATGAAAATGGGGTGAAAAAAAACATTTGTGTACTAATAAAATATTAAAAAATGCCAAGTGCTTCTAATATCTTTTACTTAAGTATACTGTTAGTTACTAAAAAAAACCCAATATGGTAAAATTTATATAAACTGGATCCCTTAAACCAGTACATAGGAGAGACAAAAGTTTAAGTCTTCAATGAAAGGTAGAGGCAGGAGATAGTGATAGCACAAAACCCAACTGTATACCTACCATACAGCCGGGGTCTAAGCCCACTCTCCAATCATGTTGACCCAGTGACTTCCAGGCAATGGCTGAAAAATCAGGTAGACCTACAAGAAATTACAGACCCTTAATTAACTGGTCAATTTAATCGGTACAGATACGAGCCTAGGGCCAGTATATTACCAGCTCCAGATGCTTCCACTGCACCACAATGTCCCTAGATGAGTAAAGGGAATTGCATTCATGGTATTCCTTGTATTCTTAGTACTTATTAGGTGGTAATGGGGGACAATGAATCCATAATCTTTTTTCCCATGCATGTAAGATGCAACAACTTGTGATAGGGAAGCAAAGGTATGGCAATCCCTTTCACCTGCATATCTTTCCAGAGGGCAAGTGAGAAAAAAAGCTGGGGAAAGTATGAAGGCGCCTTCTTTAAGACTCCTTAAATAGTTTTTTAATTAAATGGGAAGAAGTTTTTATTTTCAGATTTTGAACAGACATCAATGACAAGCATAATGCAAGTTTTAATGAATATACAGGTAATGCATACAATCCTTTGAAAATGAGCATTTTTTTTTGTTCTTGAGTTCGATGTAGAAATCCCCGGCCTTAATTCTCCAGGCTCCAGCCTGTCTGTGTACACCCCCATTACTTGTTGCAATTATTCTTACTTTAGTTGGATATGATGTATTCTATTTTGAAAAGAAAATATATAATACAGTATTGATTGGGGACTGCAGTGGTTAGAGAATTTAACTTGGCAAGTGACATATAAGCAATCAAGCCTAATGAAGGGCATCCAGCCTTAATTCCCCAGCTGTAACCTGTGTCCACTCCCATGATTGGGATTAATAGCGGCAAACAATGACACTTGTTATTAGGGGACTGCAGTAGTTTAGTGGTTAGAGCACTCTGCTTGGGAAGTGTTAAACCTGTGATCGAGCCCACTGCGGGGCATCAAGAGGAGTATCCAGCTGCTATTCCCTAGCTCCTACCTGTCTGTATCTACCCCCACTTGAATGGGGATAACTAGTGGCAAACAGCAACATATATGCAATACTGACTCATACTAAAATGTTTATCTATTATTGAAGGAGGTAAAATCTTATACCTAAAACCCATAAAGATGGCATTCTGCAAGGTAGTTTAAACCTCAAGAGGCCAGGCATTCTACAGGAAACCCTCCCTTGACTGCGCCTAATTACACAATAATGTTCCCTTATGTTGAGCACTTTATGTAACACGAGGAGGAGAAAAGATGCCACAACTCCAGGAAACATTGGCATACCCTAGCAAGTGTTCTAGCATCCATTTTGTTTTGAAACGAGCCAAAGGAATTTGAACAAAATTTTGGAATTGACCAAGAATAGTGCATATCCACTGTGAAGGCAAGTGAGATGAAGTGATCCTGCCATAAGTGGTTAATAAGAAAAAATTAGATCCAGTATAAAACTAGAACACAGGGTACTGCGGTAGTGCAGTGGTTAGAGCACTCATCTCGGGAGGTGAATGGCCCACATTTGATCCCACCAAAGGGCATCAGGAAAGGCATCCAGCTTTAATTCCGCAGCTCCCAACGTGTCTCTGTACATCCACCATTTGAACATAAAACTAGAATATAGTCTATAGATTATTACAAGAAATTAAAATGGGGAAAAAATGCAATCTTTACTCACAGTAGAAAATAGTTATATTGAAGGGAAAGATACATTTTGCCTATAGACCAAACCCAACAGTCTACTACAGGTACCAACTACTGTACTGATAAAAAAAAAAATTCTCAAACTCAGAAGTTAAAGTTTACTCTCGCCCCTAGACAGAAGTTCAATAAATGTGGCAACAGTTCTTGTAGGTCTCCCACTCATGCCTTTACCAAGATAGGGCACTTCGTCCTGGTTTTCAAACACGCCAGCAATATCCAAATGCATCCAGTGGTCGCACGTTACAAATTGCTGCAAGAAAATTGTTGCTTATTACATCACACCAGACTATTGGTCCCAATTTTGGGGATGAACACAAGCATGTTAGAGCTAAGAGTTTAAGGCCGGATGCCCTTCCTAACACCTAACGGTGGACTTGATCCTGCTCTAGTCGCCTCTCGACTCACCTACTCTACCAGTGAGCTACCGTGACCTCCTATCACACCAAACTTAAAATTTCATGAAAACAGTGTTGTTACTTCTACAATATTTATATAATAATGATATCGACATGGCTCAATTATGAAATTATTTAGCAAATTGAAAAGACTAATGCAAAACTCCAAGTTTCATAGAATTATTAACCAAAGTTCAATATATAAAATTAAAAGAAAACTTTCCTGAGACTCAATATATACTGCATACATATACAAAAGCCACAATCCACTTTGAAAGTAAGGTAGCCAAGTCAAAGCAAATACATTCACCAGAACCATATACAGTATACCTCAATCACCCCACTTAACTCCCTGGGGATAAAGGACTGCCCCATTTCCCCCCACTATCCTGTCGAATCACAGAACCCAAAAACGACGAACTAGAATATACTACAGACAAATATAACTGAAACTGACACACTTCATCTTCCTATAATAAGTCATAAAATAGTTTTCATCTGTTGTTACAACAAAAGCAAACCGTTTCTCTACAAATATGTCTATTACAGCTAGTTTGGCATTCATTTTGAGCCTTCCTCTTAATGTGTTAACACATCAAAGAAATTAGAGTAAAGGATTATTCCACACTCAACTAATAGTTAACATTCACCAAATGAGTTAATACTGTGTAAGGTACATTAATCTGTAAAAATTATTTACCTCAAAGCGAATACAAATCTAATGCTAGCTCCTGCTAGCTCAAGAGGCAATATGAGTACTGTACATTACATATGTCAAGAATATATGTTCCTAAGGAAATAAATAGATGGTACCTAGTTTCTGAGCTTACCTGGAGAAACGAAGCTGCCGTACAAGAGCCGCCATCTCGTTCATATTTGCCTAGGTTATGTACATCAGCCAATCCAAAATCTGATTAAGAGATGGAACGGAACCAATAATGCTAATGCACAATAAACTTTAAGAAAATTAGGATCTTGTAGAGATGAGTAACCCCCAGAGCCCTGTGTTAAGAGGTTAAAGGTCTTTAATGACAGGCAGAGGAAAGGGACTGTGAGAGCACAGAACCTGACAATATACCTACCATATAGCAGGGGCCCAAAACCCGTCCAAACACGTGACCCCAGCGATTTCCAGGCCTAGGCTGAATAATCAGTTAGAGCTAAAGGAAATCTCCGATCCGCTTATTATTTACCAAATTAAATCAGTAACGACATAAGACAGTGAATGCTAATCCAACCCGGAGTTAGGATCGAACCTGCAGCAAGTATATTACCAGTTTCTGTAATATTAAATAATCCCATAAATGGATGGGTTGGTTATTAACTTAACCTAACCCTTTACAGGGTTATTTAACTCTATTTGGGGTTTTGGGGATTGTTCATCTTTACAAGATCCAAAAACTGGAAAAACAGTTAATCCCAGGTAGCTGATGTGAATAACCCAAGCAGACTAGGATTGAAGGACTAATTCAGTGCAAACTATAAGTTCAGTAATCAAAATACCTTTAAGAATCCGGCTGCAGAACATGAAGCACCGGCAGGTTTGTTCTTGGCTTGGTTATTCAAATCAGCTAATTGGCATGCTTTGAAAAAAAAAAAAAAAAAAAACAAGTGGACAGTACTTTGATGTAATTTGTGTGGGATTCGAATTTTCAAAACTAAAAATATTGGAAACTATATACTGTATACATATGCATATACAGAAGCTCCCCAACTTACGAACAACCAAATTACAAATATTCACAGATGCGAACAAAAACCTACCCATGTATTAATGTATGTATTGCTGTTCTGCATTATAACATTATTAATACTGTACTAAAACTAATTAATACTGTATATTTTATGTTTTATGTGGTAGTTAAGTGTCTTTAGCCTAAGTACTGGATAGTACTGCATATGTATGTACAGTAAAGCACATTATTTTACCTAAACACAACTTACAAACAATTTTACTTACGAATGGACTTCTGGAACCTAACTCATTTGTAAGCTAGGGAGTGTCTGTATATACATATGTATGGTAATGTACATAATGCATCAATCTATACACAAGAACCATATTCCCCCTAACAAAGGGGGTGACTAAGTCAAAGTAAAATACTTTTACTCTCTGCAGAAAGGAATGACAGAGGAGTGAATTCTCTATCCCTTCATTACCCACATTTAGTCGACTTTAACGATATGCAGGGGAACATACAGACAGTATTCTTGCCCCCCTTCCCCTAGGGGGAGTACATAATACTCCAAAAGGATGTGAGAGTATAAGAAAAAGACGGACTAATTTTCATTTATAAGATGTTCTCATAAGTCACATATTTCTTATTTAATAAGTTAATTTCAGAACTAACACTGAACTGTTATCATAGGGTTTAAAATGGTAGGAAAAGGCCATTATAACAAACACCAAGAAAAATATAAGAAGTACTTATTAATTTCATGACGTCGAAAGTTTATTATGAGTAACTGTACATGTACATTGATAAGATGACCTGTTGAGGCACAAAATTAAAAAGTACTGTACTTAATATTTTTCCTATAGTGTTCTTTAATGAGCATTTTATTACAACTTACATACTTGGAAATTGGAAACTTACCTTTCACTTGACTAGAATAATGTTTCCACAATGGCATTCTCCAAACACGATCCCCTGATATGGTGCCAGCCTTATGCATGAGCTCCCATAGTGGAGTACTGTTGCTAAATGCCCCTGCGGCACCTGCGCCAAGCGCTACAGCTATTGCTCCTGTAAATTAATCAGTACGATATTTGGGACGAGGAAATATTATGACATCGGAAAATACTCATTTCATCATTTGCCTGCTTCCTATTTATAGTTTGGTTGTGGATAACCTCCTGGTTGTGTGAAAAAAGGGAGGGACATGGGAATATAGTAATTTTCATCTATAAAAATACAAATCACATATGAAACATGAGAACAGAATAAAACAACTTGGTCTTAAAGGCTCCATTTGAAATAAGAGCTGTAGGGTAAGTATCCCTTCCGTTAATAAACTCGGAGTTCAGGGAGGTACTGTTCCTCTATTAACCTAATACAGTACCTCTAAAGACAACTACCCTCTTCCTTCTTATCCAAAAGTGTCTCAGGCAAAATAAACTGTTAGAGCAACATTGGGAGTTGAATGCCAGATCTTCTGGGCTAGACTCCAGTTCTATACTCACTGAACTACCAAAGGTAGTTTTATTACCTGTTAATGTAGCCATGTCAATAATGGCTCTAGGGTTGTGCTGCGATGCGTAATGCAGGGCATCGGCTAAAATAAGTCGTCCCTCAGCATCAGTATTATCGATCTGGATGGACTTTCCATTCGATGCCACAACCACATCTCCTGGCTTGGTTGCCTTGCTGCCAGGCATGTTCTCACAAAGGGGAATAAAACCTGGAAAAGAATAATCACATTCTCCTTGACACAAGGCCCTACGAGTTTCATTTCCACAACATTACAATTTTATTTAGGATGATTTGGGGACATGGTGAGAGGCAAGACAGATGGTTTGGACTTGTGCAGAGGAGGGATGAGGGGTATGGTGGGAGAAGGATGCTGAGGATGTAGCTGCCAGGCAGGAGGGGGGAGAGGTAGGCTAAAGAGGAGGTTTATGGATGAGGGAGGATTCGAGGGTGTGTGGTGAGTCAGAGATGCATGATTGATATATTGTAGCCAACACAGACGGGAGAAGCCAAAAAATCTGAAGATGGATGACTAGCTAATATAAAACTTTTAAAAGGGAAATGATAACAAATAGGACATTTTAAGACTATTTTTCTTATACCTTTAAGATTAATAGGAAGCTGCAGAGCTGCAGCAATGAACATGGACCCTATGGTGCAAGCAGCGCCTCCCATATCTGCACGCATTCTATCCATCTTCGCAGGTGGCTTGAGCGAGATACCACCAGTGTCAAAGGTTATACCCTTACCTTGAAAAAAAAAATTAAGAATTCCACAAAATCTCATATTATTAATAATTGGCATAACTTAAATAAACTTGTTCCTTGCAGTATTATTGTCACTATTAATCCACATTATGGTGGTGGACACACAGGTTGGAGCTGAGGAAATATAACTGGAAGCTCTTTCTAATGCCCCACAGTGGGCTCCATCACAAGGCTGTCATCCATGTTGAGTGCTCTAACCACTGCACTACTGCAGCTCCCAAAGTTGGTATATTTTAATATTCTTTTCAAATTTATGTAACAGAAAATTATTGGAAGTGCTGCTAGTACACATTACAATTACATAAACTTTTAAACATTAAATAAAATATCTTTTTATTATTATACCATACATAAAACTCATTTTCCATTAACAAACTATCATAATTACACTACAAATACTATGTAATTTCCCAACAACATGTACAGTATTGTCCAGTCACTCTGAAAAAAGAAAATTTGACTGAAAAGTTGGAATATCCCTGTACAGTCTCTTTTAAATTACAGCAGGCATGATCAATATTCGCTCATTTCCTTTTCTTTTTATTTGAGGTTATCAGAACTTTATAAATGATAAAAAAGACAATATAGATGATTCAAGTTTGTAAAGAAAAGATTTAGTAAATATATATATATATATATATATATATATATATATATATATATATATATATATATATATATATATATATATATATATATATATATATATATATATATATATATATATATATATATATATATATAGTGTTACCTCCCTTATCGCGGTAGTTCGGTTCCGGGACCCGGTGCGAACCAGGAAATCTGCGGAGTAGGATCAGCCTATATGTACATAGATATTTTAATGTATTTTTACGTTTACACTGTATAAACCCTCCCTGTACTGTTAAAAAAACACCCTTTACATTATAAATAACAGCAAGCAACGTAATTTTTTTATGAAAGTGATAGGAAACTTACCGTGAATGAGGTGATGATGACTTGACATACATAGGTTCCATATTTTACAATAATTTTTACGTTTATGTAAAATAGCTGCCCACATCCACAAACTTTTTTCCTTCTTTCAACATATCTAAGAGTTTCACTTTATCTACAATGGTTGACATTTTCCTTTGCCGCTTAGGCCCGCTACAAGAAGCCTTAGAAGATGAAGGATGCTTGGGAGGCATTGCAAAGGTTAAAATATGCGAGTAAAAAAATCACAAGCAAAACATATTAATAATAATAAGCACAACGTGAATGGCGCACACGAGTGAGGCGAGACAATGGAAGATGGTGGAAGCCTTTGGCCGAAACGCTGATAGCGGTATCGTATTTTACATGTTGCAATACTGTTAGTATTTATGTTTTTTACTATTTTTTACTGTTATATTATTCTCAGGCTAAGAAATACGTTTTTTTTATCAATAAAATCATGAAACTACTGGAAATATAAATATATATGCTTGCTTACGTAGCTTCGACCCCAATACATTGCACGCTATCGAACACAAGCAAAACGTTTAATAAGCACAACGTGAACGGCGCACACGTGAGTTAGACTGAACGAGTCTTTGTCCAAAACGCTGATAGCGGTATCGTATTTTACATGTTGCAATACTGTTAGTATTTATGTTTTTTACTACTTTTTACTGTTTTATTATTCTTAGGCTAATAAATAGGTTTTTTTTATCAATAAAATCATGAAACTACTGGAAATATAAATATATATGCTAGCTCACGTAGCTGCGACCCCAATACATTGTACGCTATCGAACACTATTTCGTATGATGCAATACTGTGAGTTATACTGTACGTACGTATATCATTCAGTTATTAGTACAATGTTTTTTACTATTTTTTTACTGTTTTATTATTCGTAGGCTGGAAAATAATTTTTTTTTATCAATTAGATAATGAAATATGTTTTTTCAATTAAAAAAAAATTAAAATACTGAGAATTTTTTTTTTATATTTTAATATTTTTGCATATACCCGAAATAAAATAATAATTTATCCAAAAAAAAAAATGCAATACAGTGAGAAAGCGAACCAAGAAACGCGAATAACCAGGGTAACACTGTATGTATATATATATATATATATATATATATATATATATATATATATATATATATATATATATATATATATATATATATATATATATATATATATATATATATATTTATATATTTATTTATTTATTTATTTATTTATTTATTTATTTATTTTATATATATATATATATTTTTTTTTACACGAAAATAAAAATACACCATACACTTGAGTATATTCTGCTTATTCTACTAAAACTTGCAATATCGTCAAATAAATCTCACATACCCAAAACTTACCAACGACTGCCAGCGGTTTTTCCGAATAACCATTTCCGTGATATGTTAATTCCAAGAATATGGGAGGTTCTGCCGAGCCTCGCGTGACGGACAAAAAGGCGTTCATACTGCGCTGTTTAATCCATTCAAAAGTTCTTACGGCAACTTCAACTCCTAGACCCTCTAAGCAATTCACAGCTTCCTAAATTGAGAATATAAAATTAGAAGTATTACTGAAAGCATGAGTGTTATAAAGTTAGGTTAGGTTTGGTAAAAGTTTTTAATATTTTGAACAATAACTTCACAGAGGGTGTGAGTATTGCTTATATTAGATTACGTTAGGTTAATGTTTTTAATAACTCTCAGAATGGTAATTTCACAGAGTGTGTGAGTGTTGTTCATATTAGGCTTGGTTAGGTTAAAGTTCTTAATTATTTGGACAGTAACTTCAAAGAGGGTGAGTATTGGCATAATATCAAGTTAGGTTAAGTTAAAGTTTTAAATTCTAGGAACAATAACTTCACAGAGTGAATGAGTGCTGATGTAATATTAGATAAGGTTAGATTTAAGCTTCTAATTCTTTAAACATCAGCTTCAGATAGAGTAAGAGTGTTATAATAATATGTTAGGTTAAGTTAAAGTTTACTAATTATTGAAACAATATCTTCACAGAGGGTGTGAGTGGTATTATAATATTCATTTTGGATAGGCTAAAGTTTTAACTTTTTTAAACAATAACTTCACAGAGGGTGTGTTAACATATTAGGTTAAGTTAGGTTAAAGTTTTATATTCTAGGAGTAAAAACTTCACAGAGGGCATTTTATAATTATTAGGATATGTTAGGTTAAAGTCTTTAATTCTTTGAACAGTAACTTCATAGAGGGTGTGTTAAAACATTAGGTTAAGTTAGTTACAAATTCCTAGAACCAAATGATTGTGCAAAATTATATTTGCCAGAGCAAATTCTTCGCAAGAAGGCAACCGTCCTAGCCCTTAGTAGAAAAGGGAGTTCATGACGTAAAACCGAATCAATCAATCATATATATATATATATATATATATATATATATATATATATATATATATATATATATATATATATATATATATATATATATATATATATATATATATATATATATATATATATATATATATATATATATATATATATATATATATATATATATATATATATATATATATATATATATATATATATATATATATATATATATATATATATATATTATATATATATATATATATATATATATATATATATATATATATATATATATATTATATATATATATATATTATATATATATATATATATATATATATTTAATATATATATATATTATAATATATATATATATAAATATATTATATTATATATATTATATATATATATATATTATATATATATATATATATATATTATATATATATATATATATATATATATTATATATATATATATATATTATATATATATATATATATATATATATATATATATATATATATATATATATATATATATATATATATATATATATTAATATATATATATATATATATATATATATATATATATATATATATATATATATATATATATATATATATATATATATATATATATCGGTATGCAAGAACTTACCTGTGCAAAATTGGTTGGCGTTAAAATGTTTGCTGGAGTTTCTTTTAGTTTTCGAGCAATATTTTGACCTTCGGCCATCGTCATTCCCTTCAGCCATCTAAAATAAAACAGAAATTTAGATCTTGTCAAAAATTATTGTAGCAACAAATGAATGAAAACAAAAGAGAGAGAGAGAGAGAGAGAGAGAGAGAGAGAGAGAGAGAGAGAGAGAGAGAGAGAGAGAGAGAGAGAGAGAGAGAGAGAGAGAGAGAGAGAGAGAGAGAGAGAGAGAGAGAGAGAGAGAGAGAGAGAGAGAGAGAGAGAGAGAGAGAGAGAGAGAGAGAGAGAGAGAGAGAGAGAGAGAGAGAGAGAGAGAGAGAGAGAGAGAGAGAGAGAGAGAGAGAGAGAGAGAGAGAGAGAGAGAGAGAGAGAGAGAGAGAGAGAGAGAGTCTAATAAAAAGGTACTCGACCTTCACGTAATAAAAATACCACCATATACACTGTAAAAATAACACAGACTACATACAAATATGCTTACTCCAATTTTAAAAGTATAGAAAAACACAGCATTCATGAGTTGCATAATAAATAAGTAGCATCAGCGTAAATGCACTTCCAAAATGCAGGAAAAGGAAGTAAAAAGAAATAAATCTTACCCTTGTGCTTCTTTGTCTAAGCATTCCAAGACAGGAATAGATTTCTTTTGACTTTTAAGATCTTGGTATTTGAAGACTGATAAACTGGAACCTTCTGCGGCAGCTTCAGCGTCTCCACAAGAATCAACTAAGATTTTGTCGATGTTCGCCTCCTCCAACGATCGACATCCAGCTGGCAGACACAAAGGAATTAAGACCAAACCAAATTACTTTTTGTAACAGTATTGTAGAAAATTGAGGACCGAGGTAGCACAGTGAATAGAGCACTCAACTTGGGTATAGACAGACCCATGTTCGAGCCTAACGCATCCAGCCTTAATTCACCAGCATTCAATGTCCACCCCCATTTGCATGGTAAATAATAATAACCCATAAAATGGTAACAAAATTATTTCTAATAATCACTGAATACTCGGATACCCTGTATGTACTGTATGAGCTGACTTAAAAGACATAAGAAAATAGTTGGCAATTCTTCCCTCCTTGAAATATTTTCTAGCTGCAGGCAACTGACAAAGGAGAGGGAATGCTCAAGGTACTGGAGAAGCCCAGGTACCTCAAAGTCTTTTATTACAATTAAGGCCACCCTGCAGACACAGTGGGATCTTGCATCACAGTAATCATAATGCATTTGGGGAAAGAATGTTCTTTGATATATATATTTTCCCATTTGCATAAGTTTAAACCTATACTATTTAAAACATCATAAGATGTGGATTGACTGAGCTATACTCAAAATGCCACAAAAACTTGTATAACATTATTTAATATTCATGAAATGAAGCAAAAATAATTTCAAACTGGATACAGTAAAGGTGAAAAACACTCACTGAGTATTAAAAACATCTAATAAAGAGAGACTGGAACAAATTCTCTAGTGTACCATATAAGCTTACCATAGTAGGAGAGTTTATGCAGTGGTTATGGCATTTGACTCGGGAAGTGACAAACCAATGGTAAAGCCCACTGAAGGGCGTTAGGAAGGGCATCCCATCTTAATTTCCTAGCTCTAATTTTTGTGTCCACCTTCATTCAAATAGCGATAAAATGTGACACAAAAAAGCAAATGCTGGGAGTCTACATCACCTACAGAAATCAAGTAAATAATTCTACAAGGGTAAAAAAAATATTAAGTTCTCCAAAGATAGGTTCATCTGCTAAAATGCATTGCCCACTTTGATGAGAAAAATTGGTGTAGTATGTACAGTATATATAAAGGAATGATGGACAGACATAGCAGCTGATTGTAGAAAGCTTGGTTAAAAGCATAATAAAGTACAGTACTTTGTTTCACACATTGCTTCTGCATTGTTGGCCTGCTATGCATCTCTTAGACTTAAAATTCCCATACTCCTGGCCAGGCACTTTACGTCTACACCAACTTATTTCAAAAGACCTTATTTTTCCTTTTAGGTATACAGTAAAACTTAAAATTTGCATATAACTGATTTTTTTGACAGCAATTAAATATATATACACTATACTGCATTAAATATTAAATTAAATTACAGTAGACTTCTAAGTACCTTGAACTGGGAATTCTAATACCCACAGCAAAGTAAAAAATGCGCTTCTGTGCTTTTGAGTACCCAAAATTGGGAATTCTGGAACCCACAACAACGTCAAAAGTGTACTTCTATGCTTCAAGTACCCTGATGAGGGAGTTTTAGGACCTACAGCAATGCCAAAAATGTACTTTTATCCTTTTAAGTACCCTGAATTGGGACTCACAGCAATGCTGAAAATGCAGTTCTATTATTTTAAGTACCCTGAAATGGGAATTCCGAGATCCAAAGCAATGTAAAAAATACACCTCTATGCTTTTAAGTACCCTGCATATGGAATTCTAAGACCCACAGCCATGTCAAAAATGTACTTCTCTGCTACTAAGTACCCTGAATTAGAAATTCTGCGACCCACAGTATCCAAAATCGGGAATTCTGGAGTCCACAGCTATATCAAAAATACATTTCTAACTGAAAAATATACACAATACAGTTGCAAAATTAAACACAATCTTTGGTTACCTGCCACAGCAATTCTGACAGCTTCTCTCGTTTCATTAAACTCTTCCACTGGGTCCGGTTTTTTATCTTTCTCACCTAAACCTACAGCAGAAACGATCGGATATTCTTCAGAAACGCCATAAAGCACACGACTCTTGCCAGCTTTTAGAGGGCCTCCACTTATGAAGAAAAAACAAAGGCAAATATCAAAATTAAGGCCAGGAAATTGTACATGTCAAAAATTTTACATATACAGAATTATTCATGCGTATATATTACATAATGAGGTTAATAACATCATATACCATCCTTGTAGCCCAAGAAGTTCGAAGGAATGAATTACAAGAAGTGAGCAAAAGGGATTTCTGTTTTACCAACATAAAGTGGACATACATGTATTTACATAGAAATAATGTATACATTTATTTAATTAAAACTTGAAGAATATACATGCAACTATATCCGAGTAATTATATTATAGTTGGGGGTCATAACATAATGTCTAACATCCCTTCAGAATCCATTCTGGAGACTTCAAAATAATAACAGATTATTCTATCTGAATATAAAACAAAGGTGAATATTAGACATCTGGATCAATATACAATCTGGTTTCCTATCTCTAGATTCTCAGTACTTTAACTATTCTTTCAGCCTTTCCTTTTCCTATTGAGTATCAATCCTTTATTCTTGCATGGTCCTAAAACATCTATCTTACTTTGTCTTAATGTTTCCTTAGTGCCCAGGCCTAATGTGCAATTTTTTCTGTCCTAGTGCCACACTCAAAAAAAAAAAAAAAAAAAACAATCAACATTTTCTAGCTTTCAACACAATGGCATATCCCAATGAATAAGGGAATGGAATGGTGACACGATCTTTTCAGAGTTGTGAAAATGGAAACGAAATATGATCCATCTCTCTTTGCGTCAACTAGATATTGAAGATTTGTCTGGATCCCAAATTGCCAACGTTACAACTTGGAAGAAATTTGCTTTGTATTCTGTGAAGCAATTGCTCAAAATAAAGGATAATAATTCATCATATTTAGTTTACATGATTTTAATATTACCGATGATTTACAAATAAAACATAAAAAGCACAATTACAGCACTGGTAAACAACAAACAATAATATCCCTGATACAAGAGTTTTAACTTTAAAGAGTAAACAACTTTTAAACGGCTATGAAACTTAAAACATATTCTTAAATTAAGGTATATAAACAATATTTTTACATAAACTTATATATTTAATTAAAAAAAATTAGTGGGGCAATATGATCATATGAAGCTTACATTAAGACACTAATAAGAGATAATCACAAAATCTGGTACTGTATATTCAACTGCACAAGTTTTGTAATTAATCTCTGATGACAACCAAACGAACTACTGTATATCGAAATGATGCCTACATGATGTATCACTGATGATCACATGAATTATCTCTGATGATGCCCACATGAACTATATCTGATGATGCCACATGAACTATCCCTGATGATCACATGAGTTCTCTCTGATGATGCCCACATGAACCATGTCTGAAAGTTTCCAAGGGAACTATCTCTGATGATGTCCACATAACCAATCTCTGATGAGGCCCACAAGAACTATCTGATGATGCCCACATAAACTACCTCTGAGAATGCCAACACAAACTATCTCTGACCATGCCCACACAAACAATCTCTAATGATGTCCATATGAATTATCTCTGATGATGCCCACATGAACTATCTCTGATGATGTCCACATGAACTATTTCTGATGATGCCACATGAACTATCTCTGATGATGCTCAAATGAATTATCTCTGATGATGCCCACATGAACTATCTCTGATGATTCCCACATGAACTATCTCTGATGATTCCCACATAATCTATCTCTGATGATGCCCACATGAACTATTTCTGATGATGCCCACATGAACTATATCTTATTATAACCTCATGAGCTATCTTTGATAATACCTGCAAGAACTATTCCTGATGTTCACAAAAATAAGCTGCAATGTTGGGAACCAGTCACAACATAAATACCAGGTAGTTTCTATTTAAATAATTTAATTAGAGCTTATGTATTTAATATGGAAGTTTTTGGTTCTCACATTGAGGCGAGTTATATATGGCAATCAACCGTCATATACAAATCATAATAGCTCATTCATTCAGAGAAATAATGGTATTACAGTTCAAAAATACTTATATTTCTAATGCATATACTCTACATGTCCGCTTGCCATTTTGTGTCAAGTAATCCCCATTCAAATGAGGGTGAACACATACAACCTGGAACTAGGGAATTAAAGCTGATGCCCTTCCTACCACCCCACAGTAGGCTCCAATACAGGTTTACCAATTTTCAAGCAAAGTGCTCTAACCACTACACTACCTCAATCCCCAATACTCTACATGAGATGTATTAAAACCAAGGTACACATACTCGTCTTGAAAAATATCTCAATACCTTCACGCTTCTTCATACTTTTCACTTCAAACTTTTATTTTTTTTTTACTAGAAACAAACTTTCAAAAACTGAAATTAAAAATATACTGATCATCCTGTCATTATACAAAACCTTTTAAAGGCACAAAAGCATCAAATTCGTGTTTACAAATCTTATCTGGTAATATATTTATATGAATATAAAACCTCAAACAAAATTATATAAATCACTGAATAAAACACATGGTACAAAAAAATATACTATGCCTCTCCATGAAGTAATATTATTATTATTATTATTATTATTATTATTATTATTATTATTATTATTATTATTATTATTATTATCATCATAAGCAAAGGAGGAGGCCCAGGCGGAAAAAGTCAAAAAGACTGTAATCCAGAGGGCTCCAGCATGGGAAGTAGCTTGGCGAGGGGAAAAAAAAATTTAATGCAACATGGTACAATTCAGTATTGCCATACTTAAAGCATTATCTTAAATAATAAGACAGAACACCATTGTGTATGGAAAAAAATAAAAATATAAAGATAATAAACCACACATCTAAATGGAGTTGGGAAAAAAGATTATCCGAGAGGAACATGATTTTACATATACAGTACTTAAGACTCACTCCTTGGATAAAAGAAATCTTAGTATAACCATTTCGAAATGACAATAATGAACTACTATTTCTTCATATTTCAACTGAAGTTCATACTTCAGAGAGAAAATAAATTCAGATTCCAACTATTAATTCTTCATTGGAGCTGGGAAATTACGAATGGATACTTCCTAGCAGCTAGTGGTGGCCTCGGTTGAGGGTCTGTCACTTTTAGTGTTGAGTGCTCTAATACTGAACTACTGGTCCCCATATGGAGAGAAAACACAGATAAAGTTTTCTATAAATGACACATTATTACACTGAAGTGAGTAAGATTGCCAAAACAGTAACAAATGATCAGAAAGCACCCTTCAAGAATTCACTTATTTCATCGGTTTATATGTTGTTTAATGTATAACTACTTATCCCAATATGAATGAGGTGGGAAAAGACAAGTTGGAGATGGAGAATTAAGATTGGATGCCTTTCCTAACATCCAGTAATAGGCTCAAAAACTGGGTGTCACTTCCCAAGGCAAGTGCTCTAACCACTGCACTGCAGCCATCCCACTGTGATTCTATAACTCACTCAATGATTAAAAACTGAGGGAAAAGACTGCTAGCCTCCTATTCCTTTAAAGTACTTTCTACACACAAAAAGCATATAAGATATATATTTCTATGCTATCACCACAGACACCCCTATTCAGTAGCTTCATAAGATGTACACTATGTAAATGGCTTATGTCTTTTTGCTCTAACAACCAGAGATACCAGAATATATTAGCCACATCAAGGGGCAGTTAATTCAGACAGCTTAGGGAACAACATCAACAAAAACAGAAGTAATCTCTTCACTTTCACGTGTTGAGTGTCATCTTAAATGCTCCTATTAGATATCTGGAATTAATTTATCAACCCATTTAATCAAAGGTAATATGCATGTAGCTATATGTTACAGAGTCAATTTCCATTTTATAACAAGGACTTTAAAATCAGTAGTAATTTTTTTCGAATGATTATAGTTAACAGTATCAAACAGGCTGTTAGTATGGTAATATAAGGTTATTTGAAAGTAAATAAATGATTATATAAATATAGATCATATGATCAATACACTAATTTATATGTTATTCATACTGAACTGTTAGCATACAGTCTTGAAATGGTACGAAAACATCCATTATATAAAACAAGAAAAATATATGAAGTGCTTATTGATTTTGGGACCTCATGTGGTCACCATTTTAAAGTACCTGTATAATAAAATAATACACAAACAATAAATAGAACTTAACAATGGAAAAAAAAAAGTACCCAAGGAATTTAAATAAAGGATTTAAGTAATGAAAATAAATAATACTACACCAGCACTTCAAATATTTTTCCTGTTTTTTTTAGTGGACCTTTTCTAACAACTTTCAAAGGTGCTTGCACACCACTAAATTTCTTTAGTAAAATTTCAGAAAAATATTTAATAGTTTAATCACACGACAAAGTTTCCACCACTCATAAAAGTGCAATTTGCAGAGTTATATATCTATGCTCACCACTGTTATGTAAGATAACTAATCAATAAAAAAAAAAAAGCAACACTTGTAAAATATTAGGTTATCGTACATATAAATAAAATTTGTACAAATTTGGTTTACCATGTACTAAGTATTAAATCAAAACTAACAACATAATCGTGATAATATTAGAGTACATAAAATTTACTCCACTTTTTGCATATCATAACAAAATTTACACAAACACATGATTAACAAGAAAGGGGGAAATACTGGGTGCTGCAAAAGTTATGCCTTTTTCTTCCCTATTTTTTTTTATTAAATATTTTTCTTCCTTATTATTTCAATTATTATTTCTTAATTTTTTCCTTTACCGATATCAAAAGGAAAAAAATACTTGATAAAAGAGTGCATTAAAAATAGGGGAAAGCTATAAAGCAACCAAAAATAATTTTACTTTTGCTGCACCCTGTATAAAACACCAAGATATATACTGTACATCAAAAACACAAAATCTAAGTTGAATATAATGATAATTACCTACAAACAAGTACAAGTCATTATTTGCATCGACTTTTCATTTTATTTTTTGTTACTGTAAAGAGAAGATGCTATATTCAAAATACTAGATAAAATACCACAAACATAATCTACTTTAACCACTCGACAAAATATTTTCTTTGACAAGAACGAGATATAAAAATGAATTAATTCTACCCAAATCTACACTCATCACTATAAAAAAAAATGCAACATATAAAACTATCTGCAACCAATCCACACAAAACTATTATTTGACAATAAAAGTGAATATAAATATGTAACAAACTTAATAAAAAAAAAATAATTTTAAAACATGGACGATACTGAGAAAACTAAAATCAACCCACAGATAATATATTTCTCTGACCAAAGCCGATAAAAAATTAAAAAATATATTTATAAAAAACATATACTACTTCCGTCACCCAGAGAAGAATCTGAACACCCACGATAGATGGGATAGAGGCCTTCCAGGAAAGACCTTGACATCCAGGAGGAGATGAGTGCAAGAGAAAGAATGACATTAAGCAAAGACAATGTTAGTGAGAGCCCAACCCCTGATGAAGGAATTAGGGTAAATCAGGGAAACCCAAGGCCTATTCTAAAACTTGTCAAAGCATGGGCATGATCTTCTGCACTCTTACTGACCTATTCGGCATGATCTTGTGCACACTATGACCTGTTCAGCATGATCACTGGCAAATAAGTCCTATAAGAAACATAAAACTGTTCCCTCTGGTGATTTTTGTTTCTTTAATATGGATTGTAGCCACCCCACTGACTGCAGGAAGTCAGTGTTTTTTATGTTTTTATCATAAAGCATGACAAAGAAAGATTTTCTTTTTCAACTACATCGTATCTCTCCTCATTTTAATCCCCATCCAAATGGAGCCAGAAACAGGTGCTTGCCCTTCCTACAGCACTCTGCAGTTAAGTCCTCAACCACTGCACCACCACTGTTCCCATTAAACAACTAAGAGCCATTGTACTTCTTCCCACTTTAATGCCATAAATAAATAGTTCACTATTCGAACAAACAAAGAACACAATTAGCGATACTTTCACAATAATTCTGAGCTTAGATTATGTGAAACCTCTATCAATGCTCTTTGCCATCGTGAACCAAAGATAAATACACCAGGTCTAAATACAATATATGACAAATTTTTCTCATATTTAGTTGGATTTTGTAAAGCAGTGTAACCCCAAGATGTTAAATAGCCTAGAAAATTGCTACGTTAGGTTAAGTGCCTTGCCTTGTAAATATGAATAACTCCAGAGAGCCCTGGGGTTACTATTCTTTACAAGATCCAGTCCGTCTGTCTGAAAATATCAATTATTATGAATCAACAAATACTCTTATATAACTACTGAAAGCTTTTCATACTTTCAAAAAATTACATAAATGAGTTTCATCTTAACACAAAAATCAAACTACTTAACGTTAACAAAAATAATTTTTAAAAATAAAGGGTTTCAACTGTTAAATGTATAATAATGTATTGCAGTATATAACATGAGGAATACAGCAATTTCTTTAAAAAGTATATTAAGAAAAAACCAAGGGCTCTATATATATATATATATATATATATATATATATATATATATATATATATATATATATATATATATATATATATATATTATATATATATATATATATATATTATATATATATATATTATATATATATATATATATATATATATATATATATATATATATATATATATATATATATATACTGCAAGGGAGTTACATTTTGTTATTTTCCTAATTTGAAAACTCCAGAAAACTGATAAATATTCTACAAATGTAATCAATGTCCTCCCTCTCTTCCTCTAATATGAAAAATTTAAATGAATTATCAATATTTGTACTAAACAATTTTGAATGATACACATCACTGTTTTCAAATTACAATCGCTCAATATATGAAGTAGCAAAATAGATCCAAATGAACTTTTGCAAAAACTCATAAACAATATAAAAAAGAACATTTTTAAGCAAGAGTAAATGCATACCTCAAGGCCTACTTGAATTTCAGAGTATGTGGTACACTCCCAAGTTGATTAAGGTTTTGAACAAATCAAACCTTATACAATCAGCCATAAAAGCTTAAAAAATATAGAGTACCATCAATGTACATGGAAGACAAACACGACGATTCTTAATTCTGAATGTCCAGTTATTGTTTGTCAAGTGTCAGTATTAATCACCATTAAAAAGGGGGTGAATGTGCTCAAGTTGGAGATGGGAAATTAAGGCTGGACACCCTTACCATTGCCTCACAGTGGGCTCAAAATTGAGACTGTTATGTCCAGAGTCAAGAACTCAAACCAATGTGCTACCGCTGTCCCATAATTCAGAACATCAAGTGCTGTAATTTATTCTTAAAATACCCAAAAGAACTAAAGAGAATATGGCCTGATGATATAAGATGTCCCCATTATTTCAAAAGCAATACAAATATATTTAGGAGACTTTCATTTTTGTAATCCTCTTTTACACATACCATATATTAAAATGTCATCATGAAGAAAAAATAAAGCAGACATTCTTAATATTATAATCACAGAAAAAGTAAACGGCCAAAAAAAATTTATGTAATTACCTGACGACATCAGAGAAGCAAAATACTTACTTCAGTTACAAAATAATTTAAAAGAAAATAAAAGCTTTAACTTTAAAGTTTAAATATTTGTAAACCCTTACATTTTTCTCTCAAATGTGAGCAGAATAAATGTTACTGTTACAAAAATAACCATTTTGAAGATCGTTTAAATAATAACTTCTCAACAGTTACCCAAACATGAAGGTATCCATATTCTCGTCTCTTTTTAAAGTTCTCAATAGCTACCAGGTATGGTATCCTTATTTACTATAACCTACAAAATCAAGTACTATAATACTTCAGATTAAATAATTTTTATCCCCAACAGTGTACACAATATTAAACCATCTGCAATATTTTAATAATGCCTTTACTATTTCCGGCTGCTATGATATTGGAGCCTCTCCTCCAACACACGGCAGAGACGAATTCTGAAGACTCTTCCTCGTTATTCTCTGGGTCGAGAACCCACCTTCGCTGGTCAAATTTTAGACTGAAGAGTTTCTTGGAAAAACCTTTATAATATACATAAAGAGAATTGTTTTCTGATCCACAGGCCACATATTCACCATCTGTTGCTAAACCAACAAAATTCTTTTCGTTTGTGTGTCCTTGAAGAGACCGGACGCAATGAGATTCGTTCACATTCCAAATTTTCAACTGGCTGTCCGTAGAGGCGGACACGATATCTTCACTAGATATGAACTTCACATACGAAACGGCTTTACGATGACCCACGAACACCCTAACGGCTTCTTTCATGTTTCTAAGATCGTAATAGTGCACACAGTGGTCAGCCGCACCAAAAGCTAGATGATACCTGTTTGAGGGATTAAACTGAACACAACATACGTTAGCTTTCGCTTCAAGAGACGTTAACGATCTCTCGGTATCAAGTGACCAGAGCTTGACTTTATGATCATCACTACCGGAAGCTATAAGTTTAGTGTCCATTTTATTGAAGTCGACGCTCCAACACCTCTTTTCGTGTTCTTGGAACACATGGAGTTTTTGATTCACAAAAGCATCCCAAACTGTAACAGTGCCATCATAATCACTGCTTGCCAGCATGTTCTTCATATAGCTACTCCAACTAACGCAACTGATTTTCGACAGACAGAGCATCTCACAGCTCGGGTAATGCAAGTCAACAATGTCACGGATCACTGTGCCATAATCGAAAATGCGAATTTTCTTTGTTAGCCCGGCAACGGCAAAAAATTCACTGTCTTTATCAAATTCTATACTGGAAGCAATGTTACTTGACTGATGAAACATATCACAGTTGTAGTTAATGGTGGCCAGGGGACGCATGGCACTGTACTGTGTAAACTTACTAATACACTCGCCAAAGTCTTCCAGAGTGTCCCTACCGTCGGTCCCCATTTCCCCGTCACTTAGACCTGGGATACGCATGCTGAAATAGCGATCTACTAGCTCATCAAAATGCAAGTGCATGCGTTTCCGTTTGCAGTCCAAGATGGAACTTTCGGGGTAAGAATGGCTGAGCAACGGGACATTGAATCCTTCCTCGACAGATGTTGGACTCTGGACATCCCTCGATCCATTTGAGGTACCGGGACAATCTTTGTCCATTATGGCTTTTATGGAGACATCACCAGAGTTCGGAACTTTATTCCCGCACGAGTCGTGATCGTCACCGTCGCCATAATGCGCAAAACTTTCCAGATTGCCTTGTACAACTGACATATCATGAGTTATCAGCTTCAGTTCCCTACTAATGGTTGCCAACTGGTCCTCTTTATGCTTCCGCAGCTCGGACAAAAAGTCTTTCATCAACTCGAACTTGCTTTGAGGAGATGCCGCTTCCAGCTGCTCTTTCTTTTCTTGCAAAATACTTATTATATGAGCCAAGTCGTTCGCTCCCAAACAAGTCGAGTTGAAACTCAGGTAGTTTCTTATTTCGTTAAAAGCTGCCGTTTTATGTCTTTTGGAAAAAGACACTTGCAAATCGGCCATGCGACGCTGCTTGAGGATTTGCTGGTTGACGGTGTGATTTGGGAATATATTATCTATGCTATCTACACTAAAATTACACTTAGGGCAACGTTTATTAGACTCTATACTACACTCGAGACAGGCACGACAAAACGTGTGCCCGCACTTAGTCATGTGCGCCTCTGATATCAAGTCTAAACACACTGGGCATAAGTAATCAGAGTTTATTTCCTCATCCGTGGATTCGATTCCATTAATCACAGGTGGGTGGTTACGCTTCTCTCCCCGTCCCGACATGCGGACGAAAGACCCATCTAGACGGGTCTCGTTCGAAGCCATCTTTCCTCAGTTCCTCAAGAAGCTTAAGCGAGATTATCCATTGCTGTTTTACCTTTGTCTCTCCAATAACTCAGCCATTACACACTACACATAGATGAGAGTAACCTGAAAGATATATCGTCATTAGAGAAATCTCTCAGAAATGGACTGGTACATATTTTAATCAATAGAGACCTCTACCATCAGAAAAAAATTAAGAAAAAACAATACAGTTCTTTCATATACGAATCGATATGTACACGTTATTAAGTGATTCAAAACATAAAATAGCTTTAAGCTTTAATACAGTTTTATGCTTTAATATCAGGAAAGTTTGAAAGATAATATATATACAGCATTACAGTATTCATAAACATCTAGAGTAATATCTTTCAGGTCACTTTCTAGCAAATAAGATAACTAAGGATACAATGTATCAACAGTAAATATGCAGAGTTAAATATACATTAATCTATTAAGCAGCTGACTTACCATATCATTTAATTCACACTCATGGTTTTACAATGAGAAAATAAGGGCTGAGGAGCTGTGCAAGAATAGAATAAATTGAATGACAAGAATGGAATAAACACAGCATACCATGTACGACCATCTACAAAGAATGAATAATGAGGTTTGTGAGAAGAATTTTAATGTTAATTGTAATAAGCTCCTGAGACTGATAATGAAAACCGTGGCAAAGCCAAGGTTAAATGACGTCACAAGAGTAAACTAGGAATCATTATGCATGGTTCTAGATTCTAATGAGCCACTGGGTTTGGTCTACACACTTTATATAAGATGGCTACACTAGTTACAACCACATATGCCAACTACACAACATACACTCCCTGAGAGCTCTGTGGGAAATCCTGGGAACGGTAATGGACTCCCTTAGGTACTTGGGGCGATTAGCTCATGCAGCTTGCTCTCTCTCTCTCTCTCTCTCTCTCTTTAACACCAGGACGGGCAAAAAAAAAAAAAAAATCTACCCTCATCGGGCCTGGGCACAAAGAAAACAAAAGAGAAACAGAGCTGGGGAGTATTGTGACTAGGGAACAACAAAAATGACTGATGGAATAAGAAACTTTTGAATGTGACAGGGGGAAAGCTATACCTCTCTTCGACCTAGCTATAGCTATACTGCTGCCTCAGAGAAGATGCTTGCCCACTTATCCACTTTGACTCAGCCACCCCCTCACAATGGGAAATTTGGTCATTGAATATGTATGTATCATTATGCCACAATTTTAGATGCAGTACACGATGGTACATTACAAGAAACCTTCTTAAATATAATCTATTTATATACAGTATTCATATATACCATATAAGGTGCAATATGTGTAAGATTCATTTAAAAAGCAGTTAGTGCAAATCAACAAAATCTGAGACCAAATATGGAAATTCTTTGCATCAGTCCAACAATATCAGACACCAAATTTGTTAACCCCTCACACCTGTCCAACAATATCTGTGTCCATATATGTAAATCTCTCACTCAAGTCCTACAAAATCAAAGACCAACTTTCTAAATCCCTTGCATCACCAACACACCCTAATTTATGCAAAGGATATATCTATACAAGTACCGATACACAGACAATAATATAAAATATAATGTGAAAGTACGAGTACATTTGTGAATGATATGTGCAACAGCACACTTTTTGTGTGTGACACCTGGACAGGCAAAAAAATTGCCCTCACAGGCCTGGACACCAAGAAAAGATTGAGATGAAGAAAAAGTAGCAATATAAGGACAACGCAAAATAGGAGATTGATAAACAATTAAAAAAGGACAAGCTGAAAGAATAGTCAAAGTAATGAAGACCCAGACATATGGCAGGATTAGGCAACAAGATGATGACTGATCAGCTTTTTAAAGGAAAAAAAGTCATAAGAGTTAGGAAAGACAGAAGGAGGAAGAGAGTTCCAGAGTCTGGAGGTGGATGGGAAGAAGCAGTAAATCAAACCGCATTTTACGAGTTTGACAGTAAAACAATATCAAATAAGTTTTCATAATACTAGGAAAAGCAGGTGTACAGCAAAAAACACTCAAACATCTACTTACATAAAGATTAAGTAAACCCATCCATATGTAGCATATCCATAACTTACATGACAAATACTCTCTTCTTCTTTTTTTTGCACAGATAAAGTATCTGATATTTCTTGGTTTAGATAATTTAAGGTCCTAATTTAACTATCCAATTTTCATAGAAGCCTGTATCTAATATATTTATTGTTAAATATAACTATTTTTAAGGTATAATGTAACATACGTATATTCTGATTTCAGTAGTTTTTTGAGAGTATTCACCAATATAAGATGAAATCTGCTTGCATCATGAATTTTATGAACAAATACGCAAATGTTTACTTACTATTGCAGTAAACGTAGCAAACTGCCCCCTGACAGGTTGTTTATGTGAGCGCCAGCATCGGTCAACACTTCTGCCTCGTTATTCTGGTAAACACCTACAACCACACCAGCCTAAAATAAATACAAAACAATATACAGAAGCTCCCCTACTTATGAACAAACGAGTTATGAATTGTCGTATGACTTCCGGAGCGGAAACGGTTGGTCGAGGGCACGGATATTTTATTACAATGTTTGTAGAAAGTGCCAAGGAAATATATGACCGGAACCGTGAGACTTATGGACCTGGCATCGAGAAGGGCGAGAAAGGACAGGAAGTTAGCCATTTCCTAAACCACAACATACATAAACTTGTGTTTTGTACGAAGGAACCTGCCCAGGAGAAATGCCCAATAACTTCTCCCCGGAAGTAGGAGGGATTCCACTTTGAACCTGGCGCTGATTTGCTAGGATTAGATCTGACTGATTTCATTGGAGAATTGGATGTTAAGCCACGCCCTGCCCCTGGGGGTATTTAAAGAGCCACCCAGGGCAGAGACAGTTAGTTAGCAGTTTGCCAGGGGCACGAATAGATCATAGACTGTGAAGTCATAGGGTGGGGGCCATTGGGCCATTGGGCCATTGGGCCATTGGGCCATTGGGCCATTTGAGGC
>JAXCGZ010000580.1:37500-47500 GCA_037179515.1 Halocaridina rubra | reverse complement strand
ACCCTGAGATGACGATAGATCCGCTATTTGAAGGATGATAGGTCATAAGAATTAGGAAAGACAGAGGGAGGAAGAGAGTTCCAGAGTCTGGAGGTAGATGAGAAGAAACTGTCGCTGCACCGACCAATCCACGACCAACAAATCTCCACACAGTACCTGTGACATGAAGCTGCTTGGCGAGTGCCACGTGGCCTCGGCACTGAGGGAGGGATGCAACTCGTGAACTCATGAGAGCAGCGGTGGAAGTAATAGCGATCGAAAAGATAATGGGAAGATACCTTACTAAGAAGAGAGAGAGAGAGAATCAAGATTAAAAGTAAGGGAAGGATCATTAATGAGTCTGATTGCCTTAGATTTAACCCTGTCAAGGAGATAAGTATAAGAAGAAGCACCCCAGTTGTGTGAGCAGTATTCTAGGCAGGGACGGATAAGACCTTTATAAATTTTTCGTATCTGTAAAGAGGAAAAGTAATGACGGGAATGAAACAGAACCCCCAATTTTTTGGATGAAGATTTAAAAATTTGGATCATGTGATTCCTCTAGGACAAGTTAGAGGCTATATGGATTCCTAATATGTTGACAGAATTTAGAGGGTAAATATCATTAATTTTGAAGACAATAGGGTTATCAGGAGGAGAAGAAGACAAAGAGATAGCCAGAAACCGTGTCTTGGAGGCATTAAATTTAACTAAATTTTGAGTGCCCTACTCAGATACTCTCTGCAAATCGGAGTTGAGAGTAGAACATAGAATGATACAAGATTGATTGCGAGTAGCAGATGAAGGTTGTGAAGAAAAGGCAGAGGAAAAGTGAAGGGTAGAATCATCAGCAAAAGCATGAAGAAGTGAGGAAGATGAGGATTGTAGAAGATCATTGATGAAGAGAAGGAACAGAGTAGGTGAAAGAACAGAGCCCTGTGGAACACCACTGTTAACAGAGAAAGGGCTAGATGTCGCACAACCAATAACTACAGATATAAAACGGTCAGAATGAAAACTGGAAATCAGAGAACAGCAAGAACGGGTAAAGCCATTGGCAGGGAGTTTGTCCAACAGAGCCTTGTGCCAGACTGTCAAAAGCCTTAGAGATATCAAGGGCGACGCAAAGGATTCCCCATAGTTCCTCAGAGAAGATGACCATACATGAGTAAGATATAAACATATATATATATATATATATATATATATATATATATATATATATATATATATATATATATATATATATATATATATATATATATATATATATATATATATATATATATATATATATATATATATATATATATATATATATATATATATATATATATATATATATATATATATATATATATATATATATATATATATATATATATATATATATATATATATATATATATATATATATATATATATATATATATATAATATATATATATATATATATATATATATAGTGTGTGGTTTAGTGGAGACAATAGTTTTTATTTATGATTTTGTATAATTTGGAGCTGGTCACACGGAAGGGTAGTTGGCAGCACTGTGTACGGTATGTTGTTTACAGTTTCTGGAGGGTGTTCATGGGTGAAAAGTAGTGCTTGTGGAGTTGTGGAGTTGGTTGAGTTGTGTGACGGAATTGCCTTATTTTTGAGTTATGGAGGTTTAGCGGCAGATCCCAGTGTAGGTGTTGATTCTTTTTGTGTATGGCGGTTTGGAGAAAGGGGTCAAGAAATCGGGTTTTGAACAGTTGTGAGTGGGATTTTGATTTCCAATACGTGCAGGTGGAGTTAAGTTGAGGTAAGTGATATACATTTTTTTTTCTATCTCGGCCATAAGATATTTATGCAGTCTAAAAATCACTGTGGCTGGAAAAGGCAAATTGTGTGGTGAAATGATGATATCATTTGATGGCCAAGGTGATGTGGTTGCCTGGCTAAAAAAGGCCGAGTTGGTGGTGAGATTAAGGATTTAACCAGTTTTATACCTTTGTACCTGGAAGGAGATATGTTGGCTTTGTATCTCGAAATGAGTGATGATGATCAGCTAAATGCCAAGAAGATCAAGAGAAGATTGAAGTTGGCCTCCTCACAAGGGACGTTAGAGGCCCATGGAAGGCTTAGGAAGACGCACTGGACAGGTGAGCAAGTGGATGTTTTGCATATGAGATCAGGCAATTAGCAGGGCTGGCAGGATGGAAGGGAGAAGGTCTGGAGCAGGCCGTAAAGCTGGCATTTTTGACTGGTTTCCCAGATCGGATCTCCATGGAACTTCAGCAGACAAAGGATGTTGAAACAGTAGATAGGACTGAACTAATTGCAAGAGCTAGAGTGTTAGCATCAGGTGGTGGGGGTCAAGAAGTTGCAGCAGGTGTGGCCAGAGGGTCATCATTGATGGTACTTCAGCAAAAATCTCAGTTGCCGTGGATCTCACCATCACAAGGCCAGCAAGGAGGCAGGAAAAGAGAAAATAAGATGTTCAAGGGTCATTGTGACAGGTGCAGTAGGCCTCATATGACAAGAGAGTGCAAGGAGCCACGACCACCCATACTGTGCTTCCCGTGTGGGAAGGAAGGTCATATTGCAAGCCGCTGCAAGCAGGGATATGGGCAAGGGGGAGCTGCTGCACCGGAAGATATCCCCTCAGACAACTAAAGACGTTTCCACCTTCATTGCCAGTGATCAGTGTTAGCATGGGAGGAAGGAAGGTGAGGGCACTTGTTGATTCACGTTGTTCCATCACAGTGTGTGCTACTCAATTGGTGGGGAAATGCACAGCGAAGGTAGAAGGGTTAGTAACGGTGGAGGGAAGACAGATTGAATGTGAGAGCAGTAAAGAGATAGAATTGACAGTGCAAGGAATAGACCTGAGAACTACAGCAACTGTGATTGATAAGGTGATATCTGGCATAGATGTTGTAATGGGAATGAATATGATTAACAGACTGGGTGATGTGACAATTTGTGATGGATTTACAGTTTTTGGCAATGTGCCCCTACCAGTGAACATTTTGCAAGTAGTGAGAGGCAGGATAAGGTGTGCAGTGACAGTTGTGAATGCAGGGCAGGAAAGGGTGGCAGGAAAAGTGAAAACCAAGGAAGATGGAAACTTGAGAGGAGAGCTAGCCACAGAACAGAAGGCCAGTCTGTGCAAGATCGTGGACAAGGATTTCATTGCAGAGTTTGACAGTACTAAGTGGGTGGTGGAGTGGTATTTGAAAGAGGGGCTGCCGGTGTCATGAGTAAGGTGGGCTGCTATGGGAGTGCAATGAGAGAGCCTGTGAGGAAAGAATTTGACTGAGAGGTGGAGAGATGGATTGATGAAGGTATACTAGTGCCATGGGGGACGGAAGTAGAATGTGGAGTGCTTCCATTGATGGCGGTGGTCCAGCCAAATAAGAACAAAGTTCGACCAGTATTGGGCTACTATGAAGTTAACCAATACGTTATGTCTCACACTGGAGAAGACAACTGGAAGAGATTTTTGGCTGATGTAACACACTACAGGCAGGGTTTGTATTTGTCTATGGTTGATTGCAGACAAGGCAGAGTGGCCATTTGGAGAGAGCTATTAGCAGAAAATGGAGAGGAAACTGCAGGAGTGTTGAATGGGTTGTTTTAAGAAAGGGGGCCTGCTGATGAAGTATTGGTAGACAACATCACAGCCTTTAGATCCTTTGAAGGAGATGTTTGACAAATGGAACATGAACCGCTATGTTAGAGCTGTGTATCGACCTAATAGGAATGGGATTGTTGAGCAACATCATCAAACTATCAAGGTCATGGCGGAGAGGGTGCAGGTGTCGCCATTGGAAGCAGTCTTCTGGTATAATATGTCCCCTAGGTTGGGTCAGGATGAAGGAACTGTGCCACAGAAAGCAGTGTTCAAGTATGAGTGGCAACATCCAAACAAGGTACCAGAGATAGAGAAAGGAGACAAAGGGGCAGACTCCCTCAAGATTGGAGATGAGGTATGGGTAAGGCCGCCAAACTCAAGTTGCACATCGCAATGTGGAAGGTGTACGGTGACCAATGTGAATTCCCGAAATAATGTCTCAGTAGATGGGATGCCTCACCACATTCTGGATATTAGGAGAGTGGTGGACTCGTCTACTGAGGATGAGGAGCCATTTAAAGTACAGGAGAATAAAGTTCCACGGAAGTCGAACCGAGAAAGACGACGACCGGTGTGGAGGGATTGTCGAGCGGGGAGGAGTGCTGAGAGTTGGGTGGCCATCTCTCGGCGGGGGGAGTTGGTGGCGCTTTTAGTGATCTTAAGATCAAAGGGGCGTGTGGTTTGGTGGAGACAATAGTTTTCGTTTATGATTTTGTATAATTTGGATCTGGTAACA
Source organism: Halocaridina rubra (assembly GCA_037179515.1). NCBI lineage: Eukaryota > Metazoa > Arthropoda > Malacostraca > Decapoda > Atyidae > Halocaridina > Halocaridina rubra. The sequence continues at coordinate 43,164 of JAXCGZ010000580.1, read as the reverse complement.
CGGAAGGGTAGTTGGCAACACTGTGAACGGGATGTTGTTTACAGTTTTTGGCGGGCATTCGGGGGTGAACATCAGTGCTTGTGGAGTTGTTGAGTTGGTTGAGTTGTATGACGGAATTGCTTTATTGGTTGAGATGTGTGACGGAATTGCTCTATTGTTGAGTTGTGGAGGCTTAGCGGCAGCTTCCAGTGTAGGTGTTGATTCTTTTTGTATGTGGTAGTTTGGAGAAAGGGGGCAAGAAATCGGGTTTTGAACAGTTGTGAGTGGGCTTTTGGCTTCCAATACCTGTAGGTGGAGTTAAGTTGAGGTAAGTGATATACATATTTTTTTTTCTATCTCGACCATATATATATATATATATATATATATATATATATATATATATATATATATATATATATATATATATATATATATGTATATATATATATATATATATATATATATATATATATATATATATATATATATATATATATATATATAATATATATATATATATATATATATATATATATATATATATATATATATATATATATATATATATATATATATATATATATATATATATATATATATATATATATATATATATATATATATAACAATCCCAGTCTTGCTATGGATGGGAGGAAATCACAATATTATATAGGGAAAATTTGCCAAACCTCAATATAATTACTTTCATATTTCCTCGAAAACTTATTGCTGCCTGCAAGAGGACATTGTTCATTAAAACAAAAGTATAATAATATCAAAGTTAATTGCCTTTTGGTTAATGTAGCAGCTACTGCTCTATTAGCCAAAATATATAAATATATAATGCAGATACTGCAGCACATATTTACAGTGACACAGTCCATTCGTAAATTCTACTACAAATGTGTATACAACCAATATTTACATGTCATGGAAAATCATGAGAGCAAGTTTCAAAAAATTATTATCCCATGACACTGGTATATAATGCTTTGTTTAATGCCTGGCAAGAAAAAAATAACGTTTAAGTGGTAAAAGGAACGTTTTATGTGTCACAATAAGTCCCCATTTGAATGATAATTGATACAGGGAAGTTGGAGTAGTGGTAATAAGTCTTGAAGCCCTTCTTAACTTCCCAGAGTGAAAGCTAATCCCCGTTATTCGTTTCTCTACTCTAGCGCTGTGCTCTGCCGTTGAGCTGCTGCGACCTCCACTGGTAAAATTATATATATACTACCGGACCCTCGGTTCAGGAAAATTTTCTTGGTTATTCTGGAGCAGCGTTTCTTAACGCTATCCGACCTCAGCACTCACTGTAGTCAGGTCTAGGAAGTCCAGCACCCCCTAACTCAGGCTAAAATCTTGTTACTACAGGGATAAAGTAGTAATGCACCATTTCCCAGCACCCCCTAAAATTTATTTCAGCACCCCAGGTTAAGAAACGCTGTTCTTAAGGTAGGGTGTCCTAGAAACAAAAGATCGTAATAAAGATCATGGATTAATGTCCCACCAAGTGAAAGTGATGTTTTACATCACACTCTTCCCACAAAAATGAATAACCCTAGGATTCGAATACACAAACTTAACAGAGAGCTCAGTCCCAAACTTACATCTGCTTTTAAAAGGGTCACTTATAACTGAATTGACATTTTGTCAAAGTAAATTTACTGAATCTGCAACAGTAATGACACATGATAATTGTTTCCAGGACATATTTCTTACTTGAACTTTATGAATACAAGTCAAATTCAGAGCTCAGTGTCATATTATTTCTTCTAAACTTGAAGTAGATGTGATTTTGACTGCTGGTTTACTAAAGGTACATATATATTCCTTGCCATATCCATCTCTACATTGAAGGTAATTTTGCATAAAGAGGATGAAACTGTCGCTTCGTTGCAACATCTAGAATATAGAATCTTATAAGGATGTTGCAACCTTCCTAACCTCAGTTACCATCAACAGCTTGGGGGTGATGTATTGTTGCCGAACGAAATCTCATTTGATGATATGGTGGAAGTCTTAAGAGACCTGGACCCATCATCCAATATAGGAACAGACAATGACCATCCTTTCTTTATTCGTAAGTGGAATGCCAAATGAGGCAATCACATACTAACACTAAAATTGCTTATACTTTAGAACAGCTAATATGAGTAGTGGTGCACTATGCATAACTTCATAATAGGAACAACATATTTCAAGCTTAAAGATAGACTAGAAGATAGAGCCATGGCATCTGTACAGAGTAGTCAGCATTTGTTTTCATCATTTTGATAGATTTGATAATAGAGCCATGACACCATCATGGAATAAGTAAGAATTGTTGATTCATCACGTTAATATCAGAGCTGGGAAACACTTTTGTTTCCTTCACACATCAATCATATTATTGAATATTTATATTTTAAAATGAAAAGTACAATCTGATCCATTAGAAAAAAATTCATTTGTAATATATGTTGCAACTTGGAGCATACTTAAAATATATTATAGCTGTCACAAATATAAATAATATCTGAATATATTTTTCAAGTTTCTGGGTTAAGACATACTTCACAATGTAATTCCTTAAATATATTTTTTCTATTCCATCCTTTGAGGTCAGTTATTATTATATTATTATATATTTTTTTTTTACAAAAAAAAGCTGATGAGTTTTATTTGTAACATTCTGTCATTCATAAAAATACCCATTAGATATTTTTCAAAACATCATTCATAGTGGATGAAAATAGCATCGAGTAAGTAAAAAGATGCATTGAACGAGCTCTTTGGTTGGCAATATAAAATTCTTTTACTAGGTTGTAAATGTGCAGGGAAAAATCAAATATAAAAAAGATATGATTTTATATAGATGAGTAAACCCCAGAACTCCCGCATAAAGTTATATAATCCCATAAATTGTTAAGTTAGGTTAGGTTAAGATCCAGATATAGTATAGTACCTATTTCCAAATCAGAATTTACATAGCAAAAATTATGCACAGACAACAGAGCACTGAGCCAAGCAAGCAGTATGTACTGACCATATTCTCTGAGAGGTTATTATATACTTCTTTTGGTTGGAAACTGAAAAGGAAAAAATCAAGCATATGATATAAAGTAACCTTGAAAAACATAAATGCCAATATGTAAAACTGAGTTATACTATATAATATATTTTTTTTCCTATATTCTCGTTTCCTCTTCCTTACCAAGTTGTTTAGTTTAATGGAGCTGTTTGGTTAATAATCTCTGAGTTTTTTCATGTGGACTTATTGCTCGGATTTTGATGATAATAATAATAATAATAATAATAATAATAATAATAATAATAATAATAATAATAATAATAATAATAATAAGAAGAAGAAGAAGAAGAAGAAGAATGTTTGGGCTTCTTATTCAAATAAACCAATGTAGTGGTCAAACATAAAATAATAATAATAATAATAACCCTCAGATGCCCTTGTAGTGATTTAACTAAAGACAATAATTGTTTTCACTTCTCTGAGAAGATATTAAAATGATTTGAAGGTATAACATTATTTTGACTTGTCTACCTTTTTTTTTTTAATAGAGATTCCTACTACATTATTTACAATGGATGGAACCTATATTTTACAGTATATAAACAGTATCCCTACAAGGCAGCAGCTAAATTTATTTAAAATAAGCCTGAGCATGTTTACCTATTTCATTTAAAAAGATGATTAAGAATATGTATACTGTGCAATGCGGCTTATACGTTGACCTTCTAAGAATGAAAAAACTATTTAAAAACTAAGGGTCAACTTATCCCACAGGGATAATTTTTTAACCCATCCAGCCCTTGTAACAGTCAGTGTACGCCACTTACGTACACAGCTTACCGCGATTCCAGAAGTAAGAAAATTAAATCTTGCGTTTGGTGAATATATATAATACATTAACAAAAGCATATATGAAGTGGTATCTTTTGCATTAACAGAAAAAGTTAAAGAATAATGCCAAAGCACATACTATTGCCATCATGTGAGACACTGATGTATACACCGATTGCAATGATACGAAACCCAAGCTGTCAGTGAGAAAACTACCTTATGTGTGTGTGCAGTACGGGAACAAAATGACATTAAGAAGATAAAAAGCTGCTTGAAACGCATTTCATGGACAATTAAAATAATAATTCTAGGATACTGTAATATTAAAACTATTGCTCAAAATTATATTACAAATTTCAACTCTAAGTTTCTGGAGCTTAATAGACTCAATTTGCTGGAATAAAAGCATATTGTGATCATATTTGTATCTTGGGGGAGGGGGTCGACCTATACCTTAGGTATGGCTTTACTAGATTTTTCTTTAATGCTAAAAATCTTGAGGTGACTTAAATAGGGCGAATTGTATGCCGACATTTAAGGTATGTAGTATTTAAGAAGTAAATATGTTATCGAAGGCACTTTATAATGAAGCTTTGAGAATGATTTTCTCCTCTGCTTTGCAATTGCTCATTTCCTAATGACTGACAATCATGATATCAATATGCTTTCCTTTTCAGTAAAACTTGGTGTTCTACTCGTGAAGCAGAAATAGTGTTAAAGATATTGGTTGATAATGTTCCTTCTTATTCATGTAAATATCCATTTACAGTAATTATATATGAAAAGGTCACGGTACATAGAGGAGGGCCGGGACCCGGTTCTGGATACAAGTATTGGCTTAATTTTATTTACTGTACATGATATGCAATAGAAAAGGGATCATGTTTTAGTACTGTCATTTTTTTTTTATTTTCCCTCTCTTGTTGTGGACATCCCTCATACTCTGGTGTGAGAAAAAATAAAAATGTATCAGTATTAAATTATTTTTCTCTTCTTTTCAGATTGAATCAACGCCACCCTCTTCACCTCTCGCCAATCTGCCATATGTATGATCAGTTGAGTAACAATAGATAGTCATAGTGTAAAAGGACGCGGATTTACCTAGAAACTTGGACATATAAAAACAAGTAGTTTACATCTGCTATACTAGAACAAGTCATTCTTATGAAAATGGAAATATTTGGAAAGTAATTACAGAAGAAAAATTCTAGAAATTGATCCAGGCAATATTTTACTAGTTTCTTGCACAAGTTTTGTAAGTGATGTCGTGCATATAAGACTTGCTTCAGTTGCCAGTTATTACATTTCATTATGTATGTGAAGGTTGTGATAAGAGTCTGAAGTAGATGCAGTATGTAACAAGTAGTTTGTACATGCTCTATGGTGTCAAATCAATAACTCTGAAAATAAAAGAATAATAAATAAACTAAAGATCAGAAGACATATAAAGACATAGACAAAAACTATTTAAAGACTGGTATGCTACGATGATTTCATTTAGAGTTTGGCAATATATTCAATATAAGCCAGAAGAGGAGATGACAAGTCTTAAGTTGCACAACAAAAGATGGAGTATTTTGAGTATAATATGTAATCTTTTCTCATAAGAAAGAATAAAAAAGTAAGTAAGTAAACAAGCCACTAAACAAGTAACTACACAATAGCTTTTAAACCCGAGTACAAAATGTGTGTTTTTATTGTGTACTACAGCATATTTACTTCATGTATAGATGTGTGGTGTCCTTTGCACAAACAATGATCACAATGACACTGATCTCAAGACTACGATTGTAAATACATAAATTGTAATTGTATCTTATTTTTTTCAAGTGAGCATA
>JAXCGZ010000580.1:30000-32500 GCA_037179515.1 Halocaridina rubra | reverse complement strand
TAGAAAGTATGATACCGTTATCAGCTTTTCGGAAAACGCAAAGGGTCGCACCTACGTGAGCTAGCATATATTAAAATTTCCAGTAGTTTCATTATTTTATTGGTAAAAAAACGTATTTCTTAGCCTAAGAATATTAAAACAGTAATTAATATTAAAAAACATAAATACTCACAGTATTGAAACATGTAAAATACGATACCAGTATCAGCATTTCGGAAAATGAAAAGGGTCGCACCTATGTGAGCTAGTACATATTGAAATTTTCATTATTTTATTGATAAGAAAGTATTTCTTAGCCTAAGAGTAATAAAACAGTAAAAAGTCGTAAAAACATTAATTTAAACATATACGCTCACAGTGTTGCACCATGCGATATACTGTACGAAAGCGTACTCTGTATTGGCGTCTTGGAAAACGCAAAGGCTCGCACTTACGTGAGATAGATCATGGAATGCTATTGGTTGAAAGGGTGAGAGACGACAAATCACATAATTATTTTTCTGTATGTTCTGTATCATGGGGTCTGATTGGCCTTTTGATTAAAGCTTGGTTCTCCCACCATCTTCCATTGTCTCACCTCACTCGTTCAGTCTAACTCACATGTGCGCCTTTCGCGTTGAACTTCTCAATACATTATGCTTCAGGGGTTCTTTCGAAAACAGTCTCCTATGCCTCAACAGAATCCTCTTTAATTTCAAGCGGCTCCTGCAGATCTTCTTTAACGTCTTGTTTACAAGAGATTTCCTCTACTGGGGGAGCATCAGTATCATTTCCTTTGCCTCAACAGACTCCTCTTTAATTTCAAGATGCTCCTGCAGATCTTCTTTAACGTCTGATTTACAAGAGATTTCCTCTACTGGGGGAGCTTCAGTATCATTTCCTTTGCCTCAACAGACTCCTCTTTAATTTCAAGCGGCTTCTGCAGATCTTCTTTAACGTCTGATTTACAAGAGATTTCCTCCACTGGGGGAGCATTAGTATCATTTTCACAGTTTTCATTGCCATCCACTTCCATCATAGAAGGAGAAGGAACACAATTGGTTTCTGAAGACTGACCTGAATTGAGACCAGTTTGTGCAAAGTCCAAAGTATACTGTATTTCAAAATATCACTGATAGGATACTTGGCCTCTCCACTTCCATATTTTTTCATAATGATCAAGGGTTTTCATAAGTACTGTATATTCAGTTCACTTCGTAACTTAGCCACGAAGAAATTGAAGAACCTGGCCTTACATTCGAACGTCTGGCAGCCATGTATGAACACGTGAAAGCACTCTAACAACTCTCACAAGAACATGATGATAATATGGTTCGTTCAGTGACCTTCTGCAATCTTTTCGACGATGCCATGTTATTACCACCTCATTCACGGTAAGTTTACCTATCACTATCATATAAATTTACGATTGTACGCTGTTATTAATAAAATAAAGGGTGGTTTGTTAACAGTAAATGGAGGGTATATAAAGTACTGTAAACGTAAAAATAAATGTAAAATACCCATGCATATAGGGTGATCCTACTTCCCGTGATAAACGAGGGGTTGCTGTGTATATATATATATATATATATATATATATATATATATATATATATATATATATATATATATATATATATATATATATATATATGTATGTATGTATATTCTTATATTTCTTTCATTCTTAATTAAAAATATAGTAGGTTCAAAATTTATAAGATTACCCTTTCTCTCTAACTATACAATATACCTCTGTTTGTACAATTAATGCAGAGTAATTCCTAACAGCAATTACCTTGATGATAATTTTCCAAACTGAATACGCTAATATCAATCACGTATTAAAAAGCATCTCTAAAAGATAATGCTAGTGACAGATATTAATTCTTAATGATTTAATGCAATTTCCTTTGACATTAACCTCTATATGTAAACTGATATCGCCTTACTATGTTCTCTAAGTTAAGAACTAATTATTCTCACTTTAAGGAAAACAAATGTGGTGATGATGACGATAATAATGATGCTGTATCGAGTGTTATCATTGCTACTTTACTATTAACATTATTGTTAACATCTTTATTACAGTAATATTATTTACTAGGAGAGCTACATTTAATTTAACTGTATGTATTACCCTCTTACTTATTAGTTCAATTACATGTCCACTTATAAGTTACTCTTAATTATAGAAGAATAACCATTGTACACAAATGCAAATAAATGTTCGTTTGTTTGTTCTTTTGCTTTTCACACCATCCATACATCTCATTCCAGGTCTTTCTCTTGGCCTAACTCCAACCACTTTTGCACGCCGCACTCTTCACTATTCGCTCATCACTCATCCTTTCCATGTGTCCAAACCAACTCAATACTCTCTGATTTAACCTATCTGATAGCTGTCTTTCAACACCTGTTCTCTGCCTGATCTCATTTCATACTCCATCTATTCTATATACACCAATCATACTTCTCGAACACCTCATCTCCATTCCTAGACTTCCAGAAAGCGTTT
>JAXCGZ010000580.1:0-22500 GCA_037179515.1 Halocaridina rubra | reverse complement strand
CCTTCCCCAGGGCCGAGGTCACGTATCATTCGCCATGCAGCCTCGTCTCACAAGTACTGTGTAGAGATTTGTAGCTCGCGGATTGGTCGGTGCAGCAACTGCTTCTTCCCATCTACCTCCAGACTCTGGAACTCTCTTCCCCCTTCTGTCTTTCTTAATTCTTATAACCTATCTCCCTTAAAAAAAAAAACGAATCTCTTGTCATCTTAGGGCCTAATCCTGCCATATCACTAGATCCTCAGTACTCCGACTATTCTTTCAGCTTGTCCTCTTCCTTTTGTGTATCATTACCTCATCTCTGCCTTGTCCTTTCACCTTATATTTTCTCTCCATCTTAATGTTTTCTCGTGCCCGGGCCTTCATTGATGAGGGTAATTTTTTTGCCTGTCCTGGTATCACATTCATTAAAAAATTATTCAACTATATCTATTTTCCTTTGCTATTAGACCTTTATGTTTCTGTATTGCAGATATGAAATGACTTGAAAGAATCTAGAATATTTGGAATGTTTCTAAATATAAAATAATCTATACAAAATATTATATTGAACGACTTCTGAAAAATATGTACTGTTAATTAATTTGAAGTTTTCTAAAAACTGTGCTATTGCAGTCCCCAACCAATGAGCTGAGGAAATAGTTTAAGCATACCAATAAGAAATGAAAACCAAACTTTCCAAAATATATAAGAATGAAGAGAAATTGTAACATGCCATTGATTATGATAAAAATTTAATTAATGCTATATATTCTTGATTCCCCAGCTCCAACCAGCCTGCATCCACCCCCAGTCGAATGAGATTAAGAATGAAACATGACACGGAAGACAGCAACAACATCCTTGGTACGTAGCGGAGAGGTAGAATGAAATCTAACCAAGTATTCGCTGCACTTCGTAAGTGATCGGTTTTACATCATAGACTCCCTTTTTACTAAGGCCCAATACCGTGTCTTCTTGCGAAGGGCAAGTGGGATCGTTATCCTGAGTAAATGCCCTTTCTAAACTCAGACCGTGTTGGCCTGCAATCCCTCGACCTGACAATTCAAAGTCGCGATCGTTACCGCTTTGCCACGGTGACCACTACTGCACTTCGTAAGTGGCGACTGAAATATCTACACTTAACTTTCCTCCAATATAAAGAAGTAAATAAAGAGGGTAATGATGAGAAAGTTGTTATCATTTTCTCCCAAACGACTCCCAGTGGGATCAAATCCACAGTAGTCACTTCAAGACTTGTGCACTGTTACAATGACGGAATATATCCGATAGAAGAGGAAAGGGTATGTAGAGTAAGGTGAGGACCTCCCTCTAAAATAATATTTTTTCAATTGTGGACATATTATCAGCTTTAGTGGGTTATCGTCTCACATTAAAAAACGACTTATATTCTTACAAATCTATATCCCCCTTAAAATAGATAATTTATATTGAGGCCACTTTTAATATACTATATTTTATAAGAGAAGTGAACACTTATTCTAATTATGAATGAATTATAAGCAGACATGCGATTAAAGACGTTAGATATATTAGGAACGTATATCTTTAACTTATTTTGTTTACAACACACTTAACATGATAAATTGAGAAATTAAGAGATTCTACATTAAGCCAAAAAACATTAACTTCCTGCTATAAAAAAGTACTATATGTAAACTGTTTACAACGTACATTAATTTCTATTGCAGGAAAAAGGAAAAAGCTATTAAAACATGATTCATTTAAAAAGATGCTTGAAAATATAAACAATATTCCTCTAGTTGGTCAATGATGCTTCACTGAGAAATGCCAAATTCATGCTTAGAACATTCATTTCTGTTCTACATAATTAGATACACTATGAAATTATACAATAAATCGGAATGGGGGGGGGGGGGAATTTTCATCTTAGTGTTCCTTGCATGTTATTGGAAGTTACTAAAAGGGATGTTGTTGTTGTTGTTCCCTAATCTGTTTGGTCAAACAGCCTTGAGTCTTTCAGGAAGACCACAGCCAATCCCAGGTTTTCCCAAAGAGCTCTCAGGGAGTGCATGCTGTGTCTTGGCGTAAGCGGTTGTGTGTGGTGAAGTCTTCCACAATGTGGTTGACTGTATGAGGGGAAGTGTTACATCCTGGACAGATCTCTTTGATGAAGTCGTTTAACCTCTTCTTATAGCTCAGAAGGGCTGGGTCGTGCCAACATCTCAGCGTGGCCAAGTGGTGGATTCGATCTTCTCGGGAAAATGAGGATTAGGAAGAATGGATGTCAGGAGGTTGTACATGTAACTGTGTGTTGTCATTGAGTGCTTGCATTGCTTAACCCTGATGGGCGGCTAGAGAGATGGAATTCTACAATTGAATTCTATGGGTCATAGGTAACTAAAAGAAAAAGAAAAGTAAGGAACTAAATCTTCTTCTTCCTTGTCAGAAAACGAGTGAGAGAAGAGGTGTGAAGGGTGGGTTATGATGGAGACCTGCTACTTCTATTCTTATCATAGTATTACAATTGTGGCCACTTGCTTGATTGCAACAAAAATACTTAAACAATAATTTACAGCTTATTAGTTACATTATTACATGCAAATTACCAACCATGCTTTCCATGTGTGTTATTTACACTATGCAACGAAGAAGTATTTTGGAACATCTACCGTACATGAGACTGTCTTGATTCCCCTTACCAACCTGTCTGTGGTCACTTTTATTCAAACGAGGATACACAGCGACTCATAAAATGGCAAGCAACAATAATGCAGTATAATAAATTGAAACCATAAAAACATTAAAAGATAACTGTACATTACTAAGAAATTAATGAACTTTTCCATCAGCACCTTGATAATGATATGTATGAAGACTATTCACGCAATTTTTTTTTTATTAATATAATCTTATTGTAATATAACTTATAACATGAACATCTACCAAGCTAATAATATCATAGTTTATACAAATTTATATTATATATGCATGACGTCACAGAATATGCTCTATAGTCATATGATTTATAATAGGTTACAAGATGAAATAAATAGTTTTTTACTTTTGCGACAACAATTATAAATATAATCTGATTTCTGTATTTATGTTATAAGACTTATCATATATTTAGTTCATAAAGTGACGCAATATTTCTTTATATAATTACACAGATTCTTTTTTTTTTTTTTTTTGCACATACTTATACTCTCTCTCGCGGGTAGCCATATTGAATAAAAGATAAAATACATAGTTAAATTTATCCACGCTAAAACTGGATTTACTCTTTTATTAATACTCGTAATAGTATTCACAGGTATATATTCTTAAGCGAAATTCTAAGGAACTAAAGGACATATGCGACAATGTCAGATACAATATGAATTTGTTAATTATCTGTTACAGGTAAGAGACAACCAGCTACCCATAACCAGTAACATGAATGTATACAAACAACAAACCAAACAATGTATACTTTATTTCTTCTCAAAATTCAAGGGCAAAATTGCTCACTACATCCTTCCAATATAAAAATCTGTGTGAATTTAATAAACAGATATTTCCATATTTTTCCAAATGTTTTCAATTGTGTGTGTTTCCACTATATTACACTAACTTAGTAGCTATTATGTCATGTGAGTTATTAATAATTTATACAGTGAATATATGTGTGATTTACAAATCTCTAAACAGTGAGTTACTATGGACATCATAATCAGCACTCTAAAAATATATATATATTACTCTGCCATTAATAATTTTAACTAGCGTCTGATAAAATTTGCAGGCCACATTCCAAAAATTAAGACAATTTCAAGGAATAAGTAAAGAAATATATATATATATATATATATATATATATATATATATATATATATATATATATATATATATATATATATATATATATATATATATATATATATATATATATATATATATATATATTGGGGGTCCTCGGGTTATGAGGTTCTCTACCTACGTCGTTTCATGGTTACTGGACATCTCACAATAATTATTAGGAAATCCTTGTCTCGACCTACGTGGTTTGAGCCGTAAATACGATCTTTGCATGGGAATAATTGGTTGAATGTGGCAGAAGAATGCGTCGTTATGTGGTATTAGACTGGGGAAGACACGCTGTTCAGTTTCCACTCGTACCCCATTTTTCATGTTCTTATTCCCTCTTTTTTTTTTTTTTTATCATTTTTGGCATATATTAGGTTTCCCTAGCATAAAGTAGATTCTTCTGATGACAGTACCTCTAAGAAAAGGACAGCCATCACTATAAAAGTTAAATTAGTGATAGTGAAACGATAGGTCAGTGGTCATCAACCTGGGTGATAGCACCCCCTGGGGGGGCTGGGCTTGATGGAGGGGGCAGTAATTTCTTGGGGGCGGTGAGCTAACATAATAAAGATGATTTGTTTTCAATAGCAATTCTATTATGCAATACAGGACTGTTATATTTACTTAAATAAACCAAAAGCTAAATAGAAGAAAATACATGTTGATAAAAACTTTCTGGCTATGGTAAAAATATATTTCCACTGTGCTTCTGGCATCAGGGCAAGAAGAATGTTCGAAAACAAAGTAAACCTGTATTAAACGCGTAAGCTGGTAAAATATAAGAAAGCTGCCGTTTGCCAATTCATTGCTTACTTTATTCATTTATTTCTAATGCTAACAAAATGGATTATCTATGAGTAATGGTCTTGCAAATTAGAAAATTAAAGCGTAGAGAGGAATAATTTCCTGCACTTCCCAAGCCTACAAGTTATAGAAAAAAATTACAGTGATTCGATTTTAGATACAGATACTGAATGCTATTGTTCTCGCCTTCAGGTTCTGGAAGAAGATTTTATGACTAGATTTAAAGATCTATGTGATCTTGAAAAAACTAATTGGGTCATAAATCTATATCTTTCTTGTGCCTCTTCTGTTCACCAGAATTTACATGAAGAGATTATTGACTTACAAAATTATCTCGATGCTAAAGTACATTTAAAGCAGCTTGGTTATGAAGCATTTTGGCCCAATATGCAAATCGCATATCCTAAACTTTGGCAGGAAATAAAATTACTCTTACTTGCTTTCTCTTTTATATACTTAGTGGAGAAAGGATTCAGTATAATGTTGCCCATTCTTACTAAGCAGCGAAATAAATTGGTAATTAGTCAAAGTGGAGATTTGTGACTTTGATTAACTATCAATAAACCTGATATGGAAAATCTCGCAAGATATCATCAAGAACAAGGAAGCCATTAAGTCACAATAAAGGTAAATTAGCAATTATAGACATTATTCACCTTCATTTACGTAATGATTAAATCATATGCTTTGCATTTTAGAGTAAAATTATTTTATCATCCACATTAAGAAAATTTATTCCCATTTCCTGCCTTTTCCCAAATGAAGGAGGGCGTTGGACAATGCAACTAGCTGAAAGTGGGCGCTACACTAAAAATGGTTAAGAACCACTGCGATAGGAAAAGGGAGAAACTGCTACCAACATTGGCCAGTTACTAGGATAAAGACGTTCGATAGTAGTGATGATTATCAAGGATAAACATCACATCCTTGAATATGTGAAAGGTTCAGCTCCTATGAAGTTCACTGTGATTATTAAGCAGCGTAGTGGCCTGATGTTTGAGTTGGAAACGTTATTATTGCTTTGGCTGGATGACCTGCATCAATGGTATATTCCTCCCTTGCAACGCCCCTTCCAGTGTGCAAGCCAACTACGCGAGTAAAGCTAAGGATTTTTTCTCATTTATTGTTATTGCTTTATTTCATTATTTCTTATTTATATCCTCCATGTGTTTTTAAGTCCTAGTAATGTTTTCATATGTCATAGGAGTATTGTATTCATAAGTCTTAAACTATGAATCTTACTACTGTGTTAGCATAGGTGGGTGACTTGTTAAGGTGTGTTAAGACTTAAGTGGAAAATCGGGTTATGACGCATCGTGAGAAACAGAACTTTGTCGTAAGTTGAGGACACCCTTTATATATATATATATATATATATATATATATATATATATATATATATATATATATATATATATATATATATATATATATATATGTATGTATATATATATATATATATATATATATATATATATATATATATATATATATATATATATATATATATATATATATATATATATATATATATATATATATATATATATATATATATATATATATATATATAAGCCAGATATCTGAATATAAAAAAATGATCATTGATATAAACGTGTAAAACATTACTTGCAGTGAGTTAAGGATAATATTATACTATACAACTGTTATGATTAATATGCCTACAATATTACCATATAGCAAGGTAAATCCTTAAAATTTATATGAAGATGGGATTGACAGTGTTATAGTGGTGACGATTAACAAACGGGCAAATTGTAATTGTTACTTCTTACATCAAACAAGCCTCATTCAATTTCTAAAAGAAAGTTTCCATAAATGTATAAAACTTATCATATTCTGAAGCAATAATATGTATATCATCTGCAGAATGAACTTGTTAACATTTCGTTAATCCAGGACTTTGTACATGAAAGCTGAGGGAATGTTTGGTACGTTTTGGTGCCATATATTTGCGCTCTAAGCCCATTTTGGAGACAACCCTTTTGGGTGGTGCTAGCCAAACCATCTACAAAACAGACGGTACCAAAACGGCCGTGTCAAAACAGCATCGCCTAATTGTCCCATTCTGCTGTGGATGGCCAGTTTTACCAATATCAGAGGTGAAGTATTAACAGTATTTCGCCATAGACTTTAAATATAACGATGAAGTCACCGACTCTGCTAAATTGTCAATATCTACTAAACAAGAGATGCCCTTATGCACTCTTTATTGCCAAATTGCATTGGTGAAGATAAATTAACTGTACAAGCCCCTCATGATGTAGAGTTCAGGACCTCTTGGTAAACAGATTCTTCGAAATCATAATGATATAAGTGCCACAATCTTCTGTGCGACTGAAATAAATGGACATCATGTAATGTAAAATATATATATATTTTTTTGAGTATCTTCACGGTCAACGACACTCAAATAAAAAAAGAAAATAATAGCAATCACAGGCAAACATATCAAAAGAAAGAGAGATGGCCTCTTGCCAGAAGCAACGGTGCCATGTAAATATGACAATTCGTGGGTTTATTTTTTTCTCGAATCTCTTCATGGCCAATGGCTCTCAAAATAAGAAGAAAATATTAGCAATCACCGGCAAAATCATCATAAGACAAAGAGACGGTCTCAGGCCAGAAGACGCGATCCTTTGAAAATAAGATAATTCGTGGATTTTACCATGGACACCTTGCTTCTTTTCCTCCAGTAGCGAATTGCTCTTGTTTATACTCTCCTCCTCATTAACAACACTAACAACTTCGTACTGGTAGGTGCTCCCATCCATACCTTGTATGATATACTGGGGAATTTTACTTTCATTTCCACTGGAATGAATCGCAATAAAAACAGTGACATTTTTCTCACCCATTGGCAATGCCTTCCAATTGTTAGATTCGGTTGTATAGGCAACAGAGTGATTAGTTATTACATCATGAGTGGATAGAATTTGGTCTGTTGATTCTGTATAGAATTCTGTATCTTCCGACTCGATCATTTCTGTGGAAGTCTGCCTTCCTTCCATATCTTCAACAAGTTCCACTGGAGTGCTTTCAGAGAACGTAACATCTGAGTCTTCGGTGGTCACATCGAGTGTATTTGACAAATCCTCAGTGCTAACCGATTCCTCATATATATATGATACAATTGTAGGATCCGTAACATCCAATAACTCATATTTACTTGCATCTGAAGATGACATATTTTCAAGAGTGGGTTCTGAAGTCGTAGTATGGATCACCGTGTCACCCTCTACACTGCTGATAGCAAACATTGATGATGTAATTTCAGGAGTGCCTGTAGACCCTATTGCACCATCAACAGATACTGTACCATCAAAAGCTCCATCAGAATCATTTTTATCACTCGTGGGTAAAACGGTAAAATTAGTAAAATATGTAGGGGAGCCACCAGAAGTGAATGAGTTTACTGTTGTTCTACTGTCATTAGTGATTTCTTCACTATCAGTCATGAATGATTTTACTGTTGTATATATGGAACTATGGCCTTTCTCATTCAAATTTAATTCCCCAGAAGTGCCTCTCATTACAATACCAGTATCATCCGTTGTTGCTCTGGAGGACATATTCATATGGATATCATTGTTTAGTTCCTCTGAATCTAAATCAACAAGTTGCGTGCTATCATTTTCAGCCTCTTCAATTTCATTTTCTGTATCTGATATATTATGCACCGACGATAAACTTGCGTTATACGATGAACTACTATTAAGAAGAGACATTAGAAGTCTGTCTGAATCTTCCACTTCTAAAAATCTGTTTGAATCTTCCATATCAAGTGCAACTCCTATGGTATTCTTTTCATTGTGGAAGACCTTAGTTTCAACACTGTCATAGTCAGTCTCTGCAGATGTCTCCATATCTTCAACAATATCATCTAATACAGCTGTATCATGTGTATTTTCTTCTGAAGAATCTATTGAAGGGACTTCATTTATAATCTCACCTGATATCATGTCATTTTCCAGTATATCAGGTGTTAATAATGAATCATTGTGGGTATTCGGTTCTGGTTCATTATTATCAGCTGAAAATAGGTCTGGTAGACTATCAAACATCACATCATTATCTTTGCTTTCTAAGGTACTAGACTCAGTATGTTCAAACATATTCTTGCTAGTATTGCAAGAGTTATTTCCTTCATTATCTAAGCAAACAGTATTCAAACATTCTTCAGTTTTAGAGACGCACCTCCCATCTGGACATTTAAGCATGTTTTTATCACAAAATACGTCATTACTCTCTTCATCACTATCCAATTCCTCAGGAATATGTTGCTTATCATCATTTTTGTCTATGGTACAATGAAAAACATCTTCATCCTCTTCAGATTCACAGTCAAAATGCCCATTGCATAAATAATATTTAGGAATGCACTCTCCACCTTTGCATTTGAATTGATCCTGGCTGCAGTTAGATGTATCCTTTATAATTGGAGGCTTGTTGTGACACAGGGATGCTTGAAGGTCCACAGCTATAGTAGTCGTCTCTCTCATTGATCTAAAAGCAATGCAGAAACTACGATCTTCGTCTTCAGCAGCCGGACAGTCAGGTTTACCGTCGCAAAGACGATTATGCTGTACGCAATGGTCATTATCCCAACATGGCAATTCTCCTGGACTGCACTCCTTCCCTCCACATACAGCTAAGGACTCGTCCCATCTAAGGAGAAAAAGGAAAGTCTATGAATACAGTACATATATCATGTGACATAATATTTTTTTTATATTATAATCTACATCATCTATCTATCTACATACAAAAGCCATAGCCCTTCTAAGGGGGGTGGCTGAGTCATATAAAAAGCTTGACTCTTCTTGGGAAGAATATACATATGAGGGGAGCCCCAGTTCCCTTGCCCAGCCCCAAATAGTCGGCTTTTACGAGACGCTGGAAATACAAAGAAGGAACTCTTGGTCCCCATCAGGGGGACTTTAACTCATAACGCCCCACATGGGGTGTTAGAAATGGCATCTAGCCTTAATATCCAAGCCTCAACCCGCATCCAACGCATCTGAATGGGAATTAGTAGTGACGTTAAATGGCAAGTAAACAAAAACAAAAAAATTGCAGAATACTTTAAATAATAATATTTTAGGAATAACTTAACAAAATTTCCAATAATATGTATCTAACCACACTGCAAAGCATGTGGCCAGCACTTTTGTATATACAAACCCGTCTGGACAGTCTGGGATGCCATTGCATGTGACGTTTGGAGAGTAGCAAAAACCAGCCGTTGAGCAGGCCAATTCCCCATCACCACAGCCAGCACAAGCAAATTCATCATCACCATCTGCAAAGCATGTTCAAGAAATGCAAATATATGGGGACCGTGGCAAAGCAGTGGTTAGAGAATTTCACTCTGGAAGCGTTAAACTCTCGTCCAATTCCACCAGGTGAATGTATGCTTATGTCCTGTAGCCGAAGTTCAGGGTGCAATTGCACCTATCAATGGCCTGCTATATTCACCTATAAACACTGAAATTTCCCTTCTACATTGGCAGGATATGAGAGACAACAGAAAATTGTTATTATTATTATTATTATCATTATTATTATTATTATTATTATTATTATTATTATTATTATTATTATTATTATTATTATTATTATTACTATTATTATTATTATTATTATTAATATTATTATTATTATTATTATTATTATTATTATTATTATTATTATTATTATTATTATTATTATTATTATTATTATTATTATTATTGTTATACAAAAAGCAACAAGCCCGGCTGGAAAATGTCAAAGACTGTAAACGAGATGATTCCTGCATGGGAAGCAACTTGGTGAAGAAAAGAAAAAAGGGAAGATAGAAAAAAGCAAGAAATTATTAAGAAATGGTACAACTCAGGCATTGTCCTTCTGTAAAACAAACTTAAACTACTGGTGGTTAATTTAGGAAAGTATCAACATTTCGGGACAATAAACAATGAAGACACTTGACAAAGTGTCAGCATTTTAACAGAAAGTGAGATGATCACAGTTCATAGGTCCGCAAAGAAATAAAAAAGCACTTATTAGCAATTCTACCTTGGACTAGAAAACTACCATTTTAATTAACCTCTACCAAAGATGAATATCATATCCCAAGTTATCAGTAATCTATCACTAAGTGATCACTAATTTATCACTTACCTTTACAATCACGATGACCATCACAGCGCCAGGCACCAGGGATGCAAATATTATCCCAGCAGCGATAGCCTTCGCAAGGAGACTTATCGCATCCAATTTCATCTAAGCCATCTAGAAAACATACTCGCCTTTTAGACTAACAATTAAGTAACCTCGTGAGACAATATCGTACAATGCTGAGATGATTAAAGGTCAGTAAATTATGAGTACTAAATAAGGTACTGGAAAACATAAGGAAAGTTAAATATTCCAGAAAATTGTTAAGGTTAGGATGGGATAGGCTATGCTACAGCTAGGCTAGGTCATGTTAAGCTATGCTAGGCTGAGCTAGGTTAGGTTCGGTTACATGCCTTGTAAATATGAATAAGTTGACGTACCCTGGGGTTACTCTTCTTTACAAGATCCTTTTCAATTAAATAAGCAGACATAAGGTGAATAAAAGCTAATTAATAAAATGCCTGATTATAACCCAGGATGTTCAAAAATCAACTCCTAGAGATGACTCCTGTAATTTCTTTGTGCTATAATATCACGGCAGTAGATCCTTGCACATTCACCCTGTCGATGACCCAACCAGGGTGGTGGAGGGAATTGTGGCAACCCTTTATCTCAAAAGAGTTAAGAGGAGTGATCGAGGTATGCTTGGCTTAGGGTGAATGAGTATGCTCTGACTCGGTCACCACCTTGTAAGGGAGATCGTGGCCATTGTACATGATGATGATATAGCCACTGGGATACGAAGCAAAGGGCAGCAGCATTCTCGGTATGGTAACCCATGTCATCGCAGAAAGCTTAGTGAGTACACCATTAAATGTGTAAGATTGAAGATGAAGCTCTCTATATTCATGAGTTTGGACTTTGATTTGGAAAAAAAAAATACTCTGTTCAGCAATTCTCATAAAAAAAAGTGACCACAAGCATAAAAACAATTTAAATTCAGTTTTTCATAAATTTGTCTCGTGATGACATATATAAAACAGACATAATAATAAGGAGACTACTCACTAGGGCAGTCTGGAGCACCATCGCAGATCCAGTACGGAGAAACACATCGCTCATGGCCAGGGCATCGAACCTGAAGGCCAGAATAACACTCGGATACCCCATCAGTGGTTAAGCCACCACCAGCTGGAAAATGTAAATGATGCATAACCACCTGAGTCTAGAACCAGAGGGAGGGCAAGAATTCCTCCTCCTTATTCCCCTGTGTGACATAATAGCCAATGAAAAGGGTGGAGAGAGAGGACTTAGAATTCCCTCTTCTGTATTTCAATCCCAAAAAATAAAATTTTATTTGCTTTGACTTAGCCAACTTCCTTCGAAGGGGGGATTATATACATACACACACACACACACACACACACACACACACACACACACACACACACACACACACACACACACATATATATATATATATATATATATATATATATATATATATATATATATATATATTTATATATATATATATATATATATATATATATATATATATATATATATATATATATATATATATATATATATATATATATATATATATATATATATATATATATATATATATATATTTATTTATTTATTTATTTATACACACACACACACACACACACACACACACACACACACACACACACATATATATATATATATATATATATATATATATATATATATATATATATATATATATATATATATATGTATGTATATATATATATATATATATATATATATATATATATATATATATATATATATATATATATATATATATATATATATATATATAGATATATATATATATATATATATATATATATATATATATATATATATGTGTGTGTGTGTGTGTGTGTGTGTGTGTGTGTGTGTGAGTACCTAATTGTGATTACCTAATTGTGTTTACGGGAAAGAGCCCAAAGCTCGTATCTTCCCGTCTCCTCATCGGTTCCATTTTATACTTAATGATACTTATCATACCTGTCCTTAAAACTATGGATTGAGATAGCATTAACTACCTCCTCGCTTAGCGAATTCCAATTATCAACTACTCTTACACTGAAAAAGTATTTCCTTACATCCTGCGAAGAAGTTTTCTTACGAAGCTTCAAACTATGACCTCTAGTTCTAGAGCCAGCCATATCAAAATATCGATCCCTATCCACTCTATCATAACCATGAAGGAATTTAAAGACTGTCACCATATCCCCCCTCACTCTTCTAGCTTCGACTGATGGTAAGTCTAATTCCCTCAGCCTCTCATCATAACTGAGATTGCGTATTTCTGGCACCAGTTTCGTGGCATGTCTTTGAACTTTTTCAAGCTTAGCTATGTGCTTTTTCAAGTGCGGATTCCAAAAGGGGGCTGCATATTCGAGTTTTGGCCTCACATAGGTTACATAAATATTTCTGAACATTTCCTTGTCCATGTGCCTGAAGGCTACACTTACATTTGATAAGAATGCATATGCTGCCCTTACTATGCCATTTATATGTATTTCTGGAGACAAATCTGCCAGTATGTTTACTCCTAGATCTCTCTCATTTTCTGTCTCTTGAAGTTGTACTCCAGCCACCGAGTAGTCAAGCTTGGGCCTTCTTGCACTTGTACCCATTCTCATTACCTTACATTTTGAAGTATTGAATTTCATTAGCCACTTTTCTGACCACTCATGCAGATTATTTAGATCCTCCTGAAGTTCTCTACCATTGTTCTCGTTTTTTACTTTCTTCACAATCTTTGCATCATCTGCAAACATATTCATGAATGAATTTACAGACTCTGGTAGGTCATTTACATATACAAGGAACAAAAGTGGCCCTAAAACTGAGCCCTGTGGAACTCCACTACTAACTCTTCTCCATTCAGACACTGAGTGTCTTACTCTAACCCTCTGTTCCCTTCCTTCTAAGTAAGTTTTTATCCATTCCAAAACATTTCCACCTATTCTAGCCATTGATTGCAGCTTCCTAATAAGTCTCCCATGTGGAACAGTGTCAAACGCTCTCTGGAAGTCTAGGAATATGCAATCTGCCCAGCCCTCTCTTTCCTGTAAGATTTGGCTTACCTCATCATAAAATTCTAATAAGTTTGTTACTGTTGATCTACCTTCTCTGAAGCCATGTTGCCTCACTGACAAAAAGTTGAAGGATTCCAAGTGAAGAGAGATATGTTTCCTTAGTAGTTTCTCCATAGCTTTGCAAACTATGCTGGTCAAGGAAACAGGTCTATAGTTCAGAGCCGTATCCCTCCTTCCCTTTTTGAAGATAGGTATCACATTTGCTTGTTTCCAGCATCTTGGAATCTCCCCCGACTCCAGTGACTCCTTAAATATGATACTTAGTGCCACTGATATTGTGTTTGCGCATTTTTTAAGCACATGAGGGGATATGTCATCAGGACCTGTAGCTTTATGAACATCTAAATCCATCAGCGCTTTGCATACCTCTGTGGCTGTAAGGTTGATGTTCTCTAATACCGGCCCTTGAGCTTCTGTCACTGCAATCTGAGGGGGTGGGGTATTTTCTACTGTGTGTGTGTGTGTGTGTGTGTGTGTGTGTGTGTGTGTGTGTGTGTGTGTGTGTGTGTGTGTGTGTGTGTGTTACATTACATATCATTAACATTGCCAAGTATAACTAAGCCTCTAGTATTGGCCTTAATGCAGTAATTTTCCCTCTTCATTCGATAACTAATGTTATTACCATAAGTAATTCCAGCTTCTCAAATATTTCTTCTTTGCTGTGAATTTGTCTCTTATTTCCCCAGCTTACGTTTCATTAAATTTACTGGAAGACTGTTCATTGTAATTCAATTTCTTTTCCCCATCATTTCCATATGTACTACTTATATGTTCCCGCTGAGGGAGAGGTCAAGGACACATCCTCCCTGCTCCCATACGTATTGCAAAAGTCGACCAGATGGAGCGGAGCAAGGGGACCGGGAATCTCCTCCTCTTCATATTCTTCCCACAAAGAGTCTAGGCATTTTGCTTTGACTCAGCCACTCCCCTAATAAGGAGAAATATGGCTCTTGTATATCGATAGAAAGGTATTCTCACTTTAAGCTTCTATTGACAACGGTAAGAAGCTTTATATAAATTTTTTAACTATTGCATACACATAGACGTTTCTTTCATCCAATCTGTATAATATTATAGGTAAGTACTGAGAGAGAGCAAAAAAGCTAGGAATAAGTGAGGAATGATTGTGTGTAGGTGACGAAGGCCAAAGGGATTTCTCGCACCTCCTAGCACAATAAACTGAGTTGGGTGGGTGTGGGGTGTTGCCATGAGAAGGAACAGTGAGGGTAAACAAGTTGTAACTGTAGGCTCTCACAGCAAAAGATCCTTGCCCATTTATCCTGTGGATGACCCAAGCAAGTTTGGGGGGAGGGATTGTAGCAGCCCTGTATCCTGAAGGAGCTAAGAGTAAGGATCGAGGTATATTAGCTTCTGTGAGTGTGTGCTTTGACTCGGCCTCCTCTTTAAATGGGGGCTTGTGGCCACTGCATTTGTATGTAAGTACAGAGAATTTGATACTAACACTATGAGTCTTTGCATTATTAACCCCTTATCATCCAGTAACTATACTACAAAGGAGCTACCTTACCAGATGTCAGCATTAATTATCAGTGCCTTTGAAGCTACTACAACTTCAAGACCTCTAAATTTGAAACCTTGTCTAATATCTTAGTCTTTGATGTTATTAACTTAAAGGGGTTTGACCAGAGAAGCTTAGGTAATTCAGTCTGTATTGTTTGAAGTGTCACAGCTAGTCCCCATTAGAATGGGGGTGGACACAAACGTATTAGAGATATAAAAATGATTAGGGTTGGATGACCTTCCTAACCCCCAATGATGGGATCGAACCCTCGTTAGTTGCTCCCCAAACCGTGTACTCTACAACTAAGCTACCGCTGCCTCGTGTAGACAAAGTGGTATAAAGTATAGATAAATGACTCACGTACTATGAGTTCTGGATTGCATCTCTTAGGAACGCATTCTATACACGGCACAATACGTCTATTCTATTTATACACAAAAGGCATAATTCCTCTTATAAGTGGGGTGGCTGAGTCAAAGCAGAAAACTTGACTCTTTGTCATAGACATATGTAAAAGGGGGACTCAAAGTCCCCCCTGCCGTCAACAATGCACCAGTCACTCAATAATACACACACAAACACACACACAAAAGACAAACTCAGCTTCAATTGCCTAGGAAATTCCAAGGTGATCATAGTGGACTTTGTTGTTGCAAAACTTGTACAAAATTGGGAATAGCAAGTGACGTGATGGATATGTAGAGTACAGGTGAAAATAAAGCTCAATCAACTAAAGATATACATAATAACATAACGTAGGCTATATGCAAGAAACAGATATTACATAATGAAGAACAAGAAAATATGAATTCTGAGAATCTGAAAGAAAATTAAACTTAAGTATTATATTTGGTGATATGCATCAAAGCACTTGATTCGGGAAGTGACAAACCCATGTTCAAGCCCACCGCGGGGTGTTAGAAAGAAATTCAGTCGCAATTCCCCATCTCCAAAGTGTCTGTGTCCACCCCCATTCGAATGGGGATTAATAGTGACATATAAAACAGCAAACAACATTTGAGGATTAATTTTTCTATGAGTGCGACACCAGCTCGGGCCTTGGTACAAAGAACACGAAAAAGAAAGTAAAGACATATAGAGAAAGGGAGTCTTGTGACTTTTAAGATGTGAAGGAATAGTAAGAGATATGTAATAACGAAAATATCTCATTGACGTCTAAAAAGTATTTGTTTTCAAACTTCATTGTTTGAAATGTACCTCATATACAGCATAACTAAATTTTGACAGTAAGTTCATTGGGAAATTCTTAAATATACATTATTTAATATAAGATTTTTAAGGGTGTCTGTATTAACATGGAAGGTTTGAGAAGCAAACTTCATTTCAAAGATGCAATCCAAAATTAAACAGAATGACTATTCTAAAGTACGTGTTAAAGCCTTCTTATTCTTAAATTCCTTTAAGTGTCACTATTAATTCCCATTCGAATGGGGTTGGACGCACATTTTTGAGCCGGGAAAATAAGACTGGGTACCACTCCTAACTCCCCCCCCCTGCGGTGATCTTGAACACGAGTTTATCACTACCCGAACCAAACGCTCGAGCCAGCATACGCTTCTTCAGCCCGAGTGGGTACGCGTATAAGGGTCATCAAAGTATCCGTTATAGAGCTCTAAACTCAAATTGATTAAGTTAATATGAAAATGTCATGAAAAGACTTACCAAATAACTATATATATACATATATATACATATATATATATATATATATATATATATATATATATATATATATATATATATATATATATATATATATATATATAAATATATATATATATATATATATATATATATATATATATATATATATATATATATATATATATATATATATATATATATTCTAGCCAAGATATTAACCTCGCTTTTTACACGATTAGCTCATTGAATGAATTTCCACTAACCTGTCTAAATTATGTGCAAAATTGTATTATTAACGCCCGATTTCTTAAAGAGTGTAAACCTAGGATACCATATTGTTAGTTAGCTAGAGACACACAAATGGATTTCATAAACGCATCTGATGCAGTTTTGTGTATGGCTAGGATCCCGTGCGGGATCCTAGCCATACACAGAACTGCGTCAGATGCGTTTATGAAATCCATTTGTGTGTCTCTAGCTAACTAACAATATGGTATCCTAGATTTACACTCTTTAAGAAATCGGGCAGGATCCTAGCCATACACAGAACCTCGTCAGATGCGATTATGAAATCCATCTGTGTGTGTCTAGCTAACTAACAATATGGTATCCTAGGTTAACACTGCTTAAGAAATCGGGCCTAAGTTTCACTGTAGTATCTGAAGGGGGAATCAAGAATATCTCCTCCATATTCCCCTGCGTCTCACAAAAGCTGACCAAATGGGACAGAGTAGGGGAACTTTTAATCCCGTCCTTTGTATTTTCCTCCCACAAAGAGTAAAGTTTTATGCTGACTCCGCCATTCCCATTATAAAGAGGTGTATGGGTTTTGTATATATTAAAGATTACAGAGCCGAACAGGCAAGATATATTTATCTTTCAGTCTTCAAAGTGAATATCACTAACCAACGAAGAAACCACCGGCATCTATGGAAAAGGAGAGCGCTGTGCCAACTCTACCATCCGAATGAAGACCTTGTAAAGTGGCTTTGTACACAGTGTCA
This sequence comes from Halocaridina rubra, assembly GCA_037179515.1. Classification (NCBI taxonomy): domain Eukaryota; kingdom Metazoa; phylum Arthropoda; class Malacostraca; order Decapoda; family Atyidae; genus Halocaridina; species Halocaridina rubra. The sequence goes on along the minus strand of JAXCGZ010000580.1, from coordinate 4,429 downwards.
AGCTGAAGACCTTCAACACTAGCCATACAACCCTGAAAAAGAAAGTTAGGCATTAGTACATGCATAAACAATGGCCGCAAAATCCCTTGTAAAGAGAGTGGCTGAATCAAAGCACACTTTCACCAGAAACTTGTATACCTCGATCACTTCTTAGCTCCTTGGATATAAAGGGCATCAACAATCCCCACTTCCCTGTTTGGGTGATCAACAGGGTAAGTGGGGAAGAATCTTCTGCCGTGACTCCCGACAGCCAAAGCTGGTTTACTCCCACCACTTTATTTCACAGTAGTCCCCCCACACCTATCCATCCCAGTTTACAGTGCTGAGCACTTCTGAGATATCCCTTTGGGCCGCGACACCTATTCACAATTTTTCTCCTCTAGCAACTAACTCTTGCCCTCCCTCTTCCCTGCTCCATTGACACACCACGTGCATCCAATCCTCTTTTCACCTCATCTATCCCTCTCATTCTATGTTTTCCTATTTAGGCAATAGTTAAGCTATAGGGATAATAGTTATGGTTACCTGTAGGCCTTACCCGATAATGTACGACTGTGTGATTTTTTTGTCTGGCCCAATGGTATGAATAATCATATTATCTGTGAAAATAATTACCCCAGAATACAAGAAAAAATCTACTATCTATACAAATGGAGTTGAGTTTGCTTTCTTAGTCAAATTCATGTACAGAGTATTAGGCAAGTATTCAACAATTCCATTCAATATATTTAGCAATAGACACTAACTAGTACTAACATTTCGTGCCCGAGCATATGATTCACTGGAATCCATTCATGGACTGTTCTTTCCACTAAAGTACTTACAACATCTACTGACTTAGCAAAAGTTGGAGACAACAGATGTTAGTACAGGTATCTTCACATCTTTAAAAACAAAACAAAGCAAAATATTCACATTTTCTCCTCAAAACGAGGTGGGTTCGATTGCTGGTTCTTTCGTAAAGAACATCAGTCATTAACAAAGACCATAGCAGGCGATTTTCTGTCCTATTAAGTCCCCATTCAAAAGGGGACGGACACGGACAGGTTAGAGCTATTAGCGGACTTGAGTCTGGATGACATTCCCAACGCCCCCCGGCAGGATCAAACTCATGAATATCAGGATTGTCACTTATCAACGTGTGCCCTCTACCACTGAACAACCGCAGCATATAGAACTTACTACCCAAAAAGATTTTTCCAACTGCTAAGTTCGAGCCAAAGATTTTACTCTGTCTCCAGAGGGCATAAAACCTCACCTCCATGTAAACTTCAATAAAGCGAAATGGCCAAAATTAATGAACCTCGTAAGTCAGAACTTAAGAGTGTGTTATCGTCATCAATTTTAGTTTCTTTCTCTGCTTGAATTTACTCTCTCTGGTGACAAATGGCGCTCATTTCTCACTCGGCGCTGTCTTGACTCTGGCCTGAGAGACAAATGACAAGAAAAAGTCCTGTTGGCCATAAAACACTATTCTCTCCCTTCCGAATGCCGCCTGAGTGCAAAAAAACTATGCGACCGAATGATACTTTTATTATTATTATTATTATTATTATTATTATTATTATTATTATTATTATTATTATTATTATTATTATTATTATTATTATTATTATTATTATTATTATTATTATTATTATTATTATTATTGTTATTATTATTATTATTATTATTATTATTATTATTATTATTATTATTATTATTATTATTATTATTATTATTATTATTATTATTATTATTATCATTATTATTATTAGCCAAGTTATCAAAATGAACGTCTTGCTAAAAAATCAAACAATCATTAATGTACCAGTTTAATGAGGGGGGTGTCTTGGTAACTCACTGGTAAAGTGCGTGAGTCGAGAAACAACTACGCTGGTCGTCAGGAAGAGTCTCCAACCTCAGCCCCTCAGTTCCCAGATGTGTGTGTTCACCCCCATTCGAATAGCGACTAACTGTGACACAACGCGGTACAGTATTATATATGTACCAAATTAACAATTTCTGTGATTGCTTAACAGTTCAGTTATTGTGTCTACAGTAACTTATACAAGAAAGATATCTCTATTTTACAACAAATCTGTACAAGAAATGTATGACATCTTTTGTGAGAAATATGGGAAGATAGTAGATTGCTGCATACCTGTCACCAAAGTAGGTGTAATTCATGCCAGAGAGAAATGGTTCGATAATGGGTGTAAAAGAGCTAAGGAGTGGAGAGACAAATGCTGGAAAAGGTATAGGAGGAGAAAAAACATAAATGCCTGGCAAACCTACAAAAGAGCAAGAAATGACTACCTAAGTAAAAGGAGAGAGGCAGAGAGAGACTATGAGAGGGACATCACCAGGAAGGCTAAAGAAAATCCCAAGCTTTTCCACAGCTTTATCAGAGGAAAACTGAAGGTAAAAGAACAGGTTTTAAGGCTAAAGAGAGCGGAAGGAAGCATCACTGAGACGGATGAAGAGATCTGCAAAGAACTGAACAAGGAGTTTCAGTCAGTATTTACAGTAGAAAATACCCCACCCCCTCAGATTGCAGTGATAGAACCTCAAGGGCCGGTATTAGAGAACATCAACCTTACAGCCACAGAGGTATGCAAAGCGCTGATGGATTTAGATGTTCATAAAGCTACAGGTCCTGATGACATATCCCCACATGTGCTTAAAAATGCGCAAACACAATATCAGTGGCACTAAGTATCATATTTAAGGAGTCACTGGAGTCGGGGGAGATTCCAAGATGCTGGAAACAAGCAAATGTGATACCTATCTTCAAAAAGGGAAGGAGGGATACGGCTCTGAACTATAGACCAGTTTCCTTGACCAGCATAGTTTGCAAAGTTATGGAGAAACTACTAAGGAAACATATCTCTCTTCACTTGGAATCCTTCAACTTTTTGTCAGTGAGGCAACATGGCTTCAGAGAAGGTAGATCAACAGTAACAAACTTATTAGAATTTTATGATGAGGTAAGCCAAATCTTACAGGAAAGAGAGGGCTGGGCAGACTGCATATTCCTAGACTTCCAGAAAGCGTTTGACACTGTTCCACATGGGAGACTTATTAGGAAGCTGCAATCAATGGCTAGAATAGGTGGGAATGTTTTGGAATGGATAAAAACTTACTTAGAAGGAAGGGAACAGAGGGTTAGAGTAAGACACTCAGTGTCTGAATGGAGAAGAGTTAGTAGTGGAGTTCCACAGGGTTCAGTTTTAGGGCCACTTTTGTTCCTTGTATATGTAAATGACCTACCAGAGTCTGTAAATTCATTCATGAATATGTTTGCAGATGATGCAAAGATTGTGAAGAAAGTAAAAAACGAGAACAATGGTAGAGAACTTCATGAGGATCTAAATAGTTTGCATGAGTGGTCAGAAAAGTGGCTAATGAAATTCAATACTTCAAAATGTAAGGTAATGAGAATGGGTACAAGTGCAAGAAGGCCCAAGCTTGACTACTCGGTGGCTGGAGTACAACTTCAAGAGACAGAAAATGAGAGAGATCTAGGAGTAAACATACTGGCAGATTTGTCTCCAGAAATACATATAAATGGCATAGTAAGGGCAGCATATGCATTCTTATCAAATGTAAGGGTAGCCTTCAGGCACATGGACAAGGAAATGTTCAGAAATATTTATGTAACCTATGTGAGGCCAAAACTCGAATATGCAGCCCCCTTTTGGAATCCGCACTTGAAAAAGCACATAGCTAAGCTTGAAAAAGTTCAAAGACATGCCACGAAACTGGTGCCAGAAATACGCAATCTCAGTTATGATGAGAGGCTGAGGGTATTAGACTTACCATCACTCGAAGCTAGAAGAGTGAGGGGTGATATGGTGAGAGTCTTTAAATTCCTTCATGGTTATGATAGAGTGGATAGGGATCGATATTTTGATATGGCTGGCTCTAGAACTAGAGGTCACAGTTTGAAGCTTCGTAAGAAAACTTCTTTGCAGGATGTAAGGAAATACTTTTTCAGTGTAAGAGTAGTTGATAATTGGAATTGGCTAAGCGAGGAGGTAGTTAATGCCATCTCAATCCATAGTTTTAAGGACAGGTATGATAAGTATCACTAAGTATAAAATGGAACCGATCAGGAGACGGGAAGATACGAGCTCTGGGCTCTTTCCCGTAAACACAATTAGGTAATCACAATTAGGTAATCACACACACACACACACACACACACACACACACACACACACACACACACACACACACACACACACACACACACACACCACACACACAAACACACAAATCGATTATCATATGTCGTTTGCCGTTCCAAGTTTCAATATTAATTCCAATTATGGGAGTGAACATAGACGGGTAGGAGTAGCGGATTTCAGATTGGATCCCAACGTCTAGCGGTAGGTTCTATTGCGGTCCCACAAAACCTTTTGTCAAATAAAGGATTTTTATTTTC
>JAXCGZ010000579.1:50000-55078 GCA_037179515.1 Halocaridina rubra | reverse complement strand
AAAACTCGCAAAGTTTTACTTTATCAATCTAACATATCTCTTCAGACAAATAATGTATATACTGCAGCTAGCAAAGAAAATAAAGAATCATTCATAGATTCACGTCCTTTATCACGTAACATCTATCTTGGAATCTCTCGGAAATCGAATAATAATCTCAACGGCGGAGTAGGGGACAAAACAAAATAACACAAACTCGGCATTTCAACCATATCTGGGCAGGTGGAGAATTACCTTCTCATCCATATCTCTCACTAGATATTGCAACAGCGCATCACCTCCCATAAATACACTCTGATATGGCATGCAGAAGGACCTGGCAGAGCAGGGGAACGATCCTCGCAGACTCCCCAGTCATGCTTCCTAACGGTGCTTTCCGCGATTTCACCCCCTAGAGCAACCCTCCCATTATACCCCCAGTCATTCATACTCACTCGCTGTCACGTTCGCTACATCACTTTCAAGACAATCATCCCCTTTCTGTAAAATTCCCTTTTTATTTACAACATGTTGGTTTTCCTTTCCCTTATCTCTCTGAAGGAGATTAAAGGTGAAATCTCGGCTGAGCCGTGCGGTTACAGACCTCCTCACCAGTCCTACCTAAGTCCCATTCTAACGAACAAACAAACACTCTACTCCCTTGAAGCTACGTTTGGGTGACACTGAAAAACCTTCCCTATTCTAGGACAGCACAAACTACTCTAATTTACTCTTACTTTCGCCTGCATAGCGTGAAATCAAAAACTCATCTCTAACTAATATCACGAAATTTCTTATTCTTCAAAAAAACATGCCACACACGTATCGTAATGTTAATCCCTTCATCCCAACACAAAAAGAACGATCTGTCGTTTATGTCCTTCCCTCGCTAAAACATTACTCCCGCGGATAAAAACAAACAAAAAAAAAGAAAAAAAGCTTAAAAACAGGCGCAATCGTAACACTCGATTTCGTACGCTTTAAGAAATTTATATAACAATGATTTTACACGTACTTTAAAATATCAAAGCTCAGTACAATTACTACAGATTCACAATAACGAGGTTGGAAGATCGAATGGTCACTTCCGCATTCTTTTCCCGAAAACCACACGTGGTTTATGAAACTCTCAAAAGCAGATGCACGTATATTTCTCACTATAATTCTTACGCTTTAGAAATTAATATACTGTAACAGTGATTTCACGTGCATTAAAGTTTTTCAATTAAAAATCGATACATTCGCGTTCTCAAAATTCAATCTAAGCATTAATACAAATAAATGGAACGCACTTCCAACGCAAATTCTTTTTCATTACTCAAATTATAACAAAAACGGAGTTTATTACTGCTTATAGCTATTAGTACAAATTATCCATGTTAGTAATGGGTACAGAAATTCTACTTTTATCAACTTATTAAGCGCCACACCCCTTATAAGCGGGTTGGCTGAGTCAAAGCATTACTACAAGACAAAATGGCGGCGTCCACCGACCTCAATTTCTTTTACTAATTGTCCCATTACTCACTGGATACAGATCACAAGTACTTAGCTATTTTAAGGAGGTTGTCCTGGAGAGCTTCATGGCAGAAGGCAAGGAAGGAGAGGGTTCTCCTTCTTCTCTTCGCGTAAAATCGTCGAATCGCCGTCCTCTTGGTCGGATCCGGCAACTTATACCTCTTGTAATGGGCATTTTCACTCAATGCTCCTGTCACACTTCGGCTTACTAAGAAATATCTTAAAAATAGTTCCTTCCAAGTTTTATAATATTTTCTATCTGAGCGCTCGTCACTTCTCATCCGCAGACCCAAGTATTTCAGGAAGTCGGTCGCGGGAATTATGGACGGACAGTCGCAGTCTTTTATATTTGCGCCGTTGAGGTATAAAAATGAATTCTTGACTCGAGGCGTCTTTACAACCAGGGCACAGGGTGGGGGCTTGGCCGGCTGCGTTCCCGGTGTCACCACGGGGTTCGGAGCGGCAGGCTGTTCGTCGATGTTTGAGGCGTCGGCGTCGGCCAAGTTCCTTCTCGACGGAGCGGCGTCGGCGCGTGCTTGTAGGCGCCGCACTTGCTCCTCCAGTTCGAGAATTCTCCGGTGTTTGGCCTCGTCACTCATTTCTTGAATTGGGAGATGTTGGGTTTCTGCTTTTGCCATTCTTATTTTCTTTTCTTTGCACTGGTTTCTTCTGATATGAGTCTCTTTGTATGTATTCTTTTTTATTTTTCCACACGTGAAGATCCGTACCGCACTGCCACCACTGACGTATGAGTTTTAGCTCTTCCTCTGTATGCCGCCACTGTCGTGGAGGTTTTGGTTATTTCATCTAATGACACCACTGACGTAGGGCTTTTAGACTTCCACTTGAACTCACACTTTATAAGATGACTGGGTTACTTTAATTATTTTGGTAGCGTGGTCACAAGTTAATAAATGCTAGTGCCTGAAGGGTACGAGGTAAGAATGGACACGCAGTGAATCCTTTACTTATATTTATTCTAGAGTACAACACAACCGATGACGCCTCAAATGCCCCTATGCCTCAAATGGCCCAATGGCCCAATGGCCCAATGGCCCAATGGCCCCCACCCTATGACTTCAGAAACTAGGATCTATTCGTGCCCCTGGCAAACTGCTAACTAACTGTCTCTGCCCTGGGTGGCTCTTTAAATACCCCCAGGGGCAGGGCGTGGCTTAACATCCAATTCTCCAATGAAATCAGTCAGATCTAATCCAGCCAATCAGCGCCAGGTCCAAAGTGGAATCCCACCTACTTCCGGGGGGGGAAGTTATTGGGCATTTCTCCTGGGCAGGTTCCTGCGTACGAAACACAAGTTCATGTTTCGTGTGGTTTAGGAAAGGGCTAACTCTCGGCCTTTCCCACCCTCAGGTACTCCATGTCGGATGCCAAGCCTCAGGGGTCCGGTCACATATCTCCTTGACGCCCTCTGCAAACACCGGCCGCACCGCAGGGAGCAAGTGGGGAGAGTATTCTATTTCACCCTAGCCTCACATGTTTCTCTTCACGACTTGCGGTGTTTTCGAGGACCGAGGGTCCCTTATCCTGTAGGCCTCTTAGGGGGGGTGCATGGCGCCTGCGGTTAGTTCCAGGTGCCTAGCCACAACTCTTGGTGGTCCCAAGGGGACACATGGGCGGCACAAAAACTCATTAAAAGTGAGGGCATGTAATAGAATATCCGTGGCCTCGACTAACCATCACCCCTCAAGAGCTGTTACAAGTTTCAGATTCTGGCTTCAGCATGGCGGGCTGGCTTCAGCATGACAAAAGTCATACGACATATATATATATATATATATATATATATATATATATATATATATATATATATATATATATATATATATATATATATATATATATATATATATTATATATATATATATATATATATATATATATATATATATATATGAGATGAAGAGAGAGAGTCTCTACTTTATTATATGGAATCGGAATCAGAGAAAACTTTAAAATTTACACGAGTCTTGAAGAAACACTTTGCTGTTTCTTTAATTGGAGATGCCTCTCTCTATACTCTCTTCAACAGTGATATTCGCAGCCTAGTGTTTCTTTGAGACTTGTATGTAAATTCTTCAGTCTTCTGTGAAGCCGATTCCATATAATGAATGTAGCTTCATATCACCGGATTCCTCGGACGGGCACCGAGAAACATCTTCAATCTCTATTTTGCATCCTTTCCTATTTTGTTTCATATATATATATATATATATATATATATATATATATATATATATATATATATATATATATATATATGTGTGTGTGTGTGTGTTTGTGCGCGTATGTGTATGTGTATCACCCTCTTCTTGGTGGAGGGAATAGTCACAATTTATTTCATTTCTTTAATAATCTTTATAATGTTAAGAATAGTAATTATTATTATTATTATTATTATTATTATTATTATTACTATTATTATTGCTGTTATTATTATTATTTTATTATAGGAGGTCGTTGAGAAGGCATTTAAAATTGTGCATACAAAATGTGTTTGGAATGTTGAAAATCTGATTTCATGAAGATGAAAATTAACTTGGAGTTTGGTAATCTTTCTTTTTACTTCATTTACACAGATTTTAATGACTAAAGAGCAAGAATTATATTGTTTAGGAAACTATAAAATTAGTTATTATATATTTATGTAGTTTCGTATATGTTGGCATGCATATGTTTAAGTGGATAAAGTAAAGTATATATATCTGTCCATCTGTATATATGGATATGTACGTGTACGAGAATATATCTGTAAGTCAGGCACTTACACATGATGTAATATTGATTCAGTATGTATGATGGCAGGACCCATTAAAATTGACGGCATATTGATTCAAGAGATATCTTCTATAGGAGCAACGTATTTCGTGAGGTTTCTTTATTGACCTCCCATCTTCAATTCCTGGCACTGTGCCGCCGCATACTATGCTTCCCCTTCGAATGAATTATTGACTATTAATTTGCCAAGTAGACGTAAAGTTGGCACTTATTGACTTCATCCGTAGGTGATGACCCTATCATATTATAATTTTTTGTCTGCAACTGAATTTTATTATTATTATTATTATTATTATTATTATTATTATTATTATTATTATTATTATTATTATTATTATTATTATTATTATTATTATTATTATTATTATTATTATTATTATTATTATTATTATTATTATAAATGATAATATTAAAAGAGTAAGTTACCTCTTTTTCAAACTCCCTTTGCATGAGTCAGAATGCTTTTCCTTCTGAACATGTGCAAACAATGTGATTTTTTATAGATACAAAAGTTAACACATTGTTTCTCTGTGAATACATTAAAAAAATTGTGTGTGTGATCTAAAAGATGAGCTGAATATATTACTGTATAATAAACATTTATCTATGGCAGATACTGCTAAAATATGCGGTGCGTTTCAGTTTAACATTTCGTATTTAACGTATTCTCTCTCTCTCTCTCTCTCTCTCTCTCTCTCTCTCTCTCTCTCTCTCTCTTCTCTCTCTCTCTCTCTCTCTCTCTCTCTCTCTCTCTCTCTCTCTCTCTCTCTCTCCTCTCTCTCTCT
>JAXCGZ010000579.1:22500-35000 GCA_037179515.1 Halocaridina rubra | reverse complement strand
ACATGAATCATTTTTTACCCCGACCGGGACTCGAACCTAGGACTTATGATTACTAAGTCAAGGCGCTACCATTACACCACAGAAGGCTAAAAGGAATCCAACCTTATAGCTTATATCTGCTATACTTAGGAATGAACGCATTCTAACTGAATGCCACTATGTTCATATTACAGATTCCCCAACCTCACTCGTGGCTTCATTTTAGTATTTAATTCAAATCCCAATCTCATTCGGGCCATGAAATTATCAAATAAGCACATTTCATATGTGAAAACATGAATCATTTTTTACCCCGACCGGGACTCGAACCTAGAACTTATGATTACTAAGTCAAGGCGCTACCATTACACCACAGAAGGCTAAAAGGAATCCAACCTTATAGCTTATATCTGCTATACTTAGGAATGAATGCATTCTACCTGAATGCCACTATGTTCATATTACAGATTCCCCAACCTCACTCGTGGCTTCATTTTAGCATTTAATTCAAATCCACGAGTGAGGTTGGGGAATCTGTAATATGAACATAGTGGCATTCAGTTAGAATGCGTTCATTCCTAAGTATAGCAGATATAAGCTATAAGGTTGGATTCCTTTTAACCTTCTGTGGTGTAATGGTAGCGCCTTGACTTAGTAATCATAAGTCCTAGGTTCGAGTCCCGGTCGGGGTAAAAAATGATTCATGTTTTCACATATGTAATGTGCTTATTTGATAATTTCATTGCCCGAATGAGATTGGGAATTGAATTAAATGCTAAAATGAAGCCACGAGTGAGGTTGGGGAATCTGTAATATGAACATAGTGGCATTCAGTTAGAAGGCATTCATTCCTAAGTATAGCAGATATAAGCTATAAGGTTGGATTCCTTTTAACCTTCTGTGGTGTAATGGTAGCGCCTTGACTTAGTAATCATAAGTCCTAGGTTCGAGTCCCGGTCGGGGTAAAATATGATTCATGTTTTCACATATGTAATGTGCTTATTTGATAATTTCATGGCCCGAATGAGATTGGGATTTGAATTAAATGCTAAAATGAAGCCACGAGTGAGGTTGGGGAATCTGTAATATGAACATAGGGGCATTCAGTTAGAATGCGTTCATTCCTAAGTATAGCAGATATAAGCTATAAGGTTGGATTCCTTTTAACCTTCTGTGGTGTAATGGTAGCGCCTTGACTTAGTAATCATAAGTCCTAGGTTCGAGTCCCGGTCGGGGTAAAAAATGATTCATGTTTTCACATATGTAATGTGCTTATTTGATAATTTCATTGCCCGAATGAGATTGGGAATTGAATTAAATGCTAAAATGAAGCCACGAGTGAGGTTGGGGAATCTGTAATATGAACATAGTGGCATTCAGTTAGAAGGCGTTCATTCCTAAGTATAGCAGATATAAGCTATAAGGTTGGATTCCTTTTAACCTTCTGTGGTGCAATGGTAGCGCCTTGACTTAGTAATCATAAGTCCTAGGTTCGAGTCCCGGTCGGGGTAAAATATGTTTCATGTTTTCACATATGTAATGTGCATATTTGATAATTTCATGGCCCGAATGAGATTGGGATTTGAATTAAATGCTAAAATGAAGCCACGAGTGAGGTTGGGGAATCTGTAATATGAACATAGGGGCATTCAGTTAGAATGCGTTCATTCCTAAGTATAGCAGATATAAGCTATAAGGTTGGATTCCTTTTAACCTTCTGTGGTGTAATGGTAGCGCCTTGACTTAGTAATCATAAGTCCTAGGTTCGAGTCCTGGTCGGGGTAAAAAATGACTCATGTTTTCACATATGTAATGTGCTTATTTGATAATTTCATGGCCCGAATGAGATTGGGATTTGAATGAAATGCTAAAATGAAGCCACGAGTGAGGTTGGGGAATCTGTAATATGAACATAGTGGCATTCAGTTAGAATGCGTTCATTCCTAAGTATAGCATATATAAGCTATAAGGTTGGATTCCTTTTAACCTTCTGTGGTGTAATGGTAGCGCCTTGACTTAGTAATCATAAGTCCCAGGTTCGAGTCCCGGTCGGGGTAAAAAATGATTCATGTTTTCACATATGTAATGTGCTTATTTGATAATTTCATGGCCCGAATGAGATTGGGATTTGAATGAAATGCTAAAATGAAGCCACGAGTGAGGTTGGGGAATCTGTAATATGAACATAGTGGCATTCAGTTAGAATGCGTTCATTCCTAAGTATAGCATATATAAGCTATAAGGTTGGATTCCTTTTAACCTTCTGTGGTGTAATGGTAGCGCCTTGACTTAGTAATCATAGGTCCCAGGTTCGAGTCCCGGTCGGGGTAAAAAATGATTCATGTTTTCACATATGTAATGTGCTTATTTGATAATTTCATGGCCCGAATGAGATTGGGATTTGAATGAAATGCTAAAATGATGCCACGAGTGAGGTTGGGGAATCTGTAATATGAACATAGTGGCATTCAGTTAGAATTCGTTCATTCCTAGGTATAGCATATATAAGCTATAAGGTTGGATTCCTTTTAACCTTCTGTGGTGTAATGGTAGCACCTTGACTTAGTAATCATAAGTCCTAGGTTCGAGTCCCGGTCGGGGTAAAAAATGATTCATGTTTTCACATATGTAATGTGCTTATTTGATAATTTCATGGCCCGAATGAGATTGGGATTTGAATGAAATGCTAAAATGAAGCCACGAGTGAGGTTTGGGAATCTGTAATATGAACATAGTGGCATTCAGTTAGAATGCGTTCATTCCTAAGTATAGCAGATATAAGCTATAAGGTTGGATTCCTCTTAACCTTCTGTGGTGTAATGGTAGCACCTTGACTTAGTAATCAAAAGTCTTAGGTTCGAGTCCCGGTCGGGGTAAAAAATTATTCATGTTTTCACATATATAATGTGCTTATTTGATAATTTCATGGCCCGAATGAGATTGGGATTCGAATTAAATGCTAAAATGAAGCCACGAGTGAGGTTGGGGAATCTGTAATATGAGCATAGTGGCATTCAGTTAGAAAGCGTTCATTCCTAAGTATAGCAGATATAAGCTATATATATATATATATATATATATATATATATATATATATATATATATATATATATATATATATATATATATATATATATATATATATATATATATATATATATATGGGGGGGGGCTGATATTTGTACAAATAATTTACTCGTATATGTCAGGAATTATTCAGTAGGGTTGCAATTTATTACTGATATTATTTTGTAAGTCCAGCTTCCCTACTTTTAGATATAATTTCCCTTATAATAATCTTGTTAATTGTTATTTACAATTCTTAGTCAAGGCATTATTTTACTTGTTGTATATTTTCTGTTACCGTAACAACAAATAGTATGCCACCCAATATAGATTTTTGCCCTTTATGTGTATTATTATGAAACAGAATTTTGTTTGCAACTTGTTGAATTTATTTGTTAAATGACATGAATCCTTTCGGTTTCTCATGTTTTTACTAATGGAATGAATTATGTCAGCTTATCTTGAGCTAAGTTTTGTTTATTGCTCTTTTCAGCCTACGTCTATAGAAGACCAAGTTGCTGTCTTAGCTAGAATGAAAGAAGAATGCGAAATTCAGATGGAGGCTGAGAAAATTCTATATTTTCAAAACAAATTTTATCAAGGCGAGGGAACCGGAAATTTAGCCTTTGGTATCAATAGTACATCATCTAAAGAAATTAATGTCCTCATCTCTGGAAAAAGTGAAGAAATCGAAAGGCAAACCTCTATAGCAGGAAGTATTGAGGGAAACAAGAGTCAGACAACATTGAAAAATGGCACCATAGAGAATAATGAATTATCTGCTGCCACCAAAGAAAAAAAGGCTGGAGTTGTCTATTGTCCGACGACTTTCGATGATGTTTATTGTTGGCCCAGAACTCCAGCGAATGTTTTGGTCACCATCCCATGCCCTGCTTATGTGAAAGGCTTCCAGAAAACTGTAAGTTCGATTATGTCTCTGGCTATCATTCTTTTCTTGAGTATTTCAGTCGCTGTAGTTATAATTAATATTATATAGAATATGTAGTTACCAGTCACAGATTTCTATCTCCTCTCCAAGCACTTACAGGCATTTCTTTGCATTGCTTTTTTAAGCTACGTAAGCATTTGTTTAGTTGTATATTCGTATTACTTTGATGCCTTTTAAAACTTCCTCTTCTCGAGTAGTAAATATGGAATTCATTTGGCTAACAGTATTTTGCTGAAGAGCAATTTTGATATATGAAGGAAGATAATATAAGTTCATCATGAAATGGAGGCATGAAAGATATAGATTGCCTTTTATCAGGCTTAAGGTAGCCAGTGTTTCATGTGACCATAATAATACAATTTAAATACTGTCGAAGAGCTCTCTAAAAATCACATTTTTAGTGTTCCTGCCACACTTTAGTTAGGAAAGTAACTGAATCAGTAATCACTCAATGCGCTTCACTGTATTTATTGAAAAGCAGTACTACTTTATTATTGTATCCATATGTGTTAAGAAAATTATGAAAAGATACCGAACACCGTATGTAAACTTTGGTATATATAATTGGTAATGAACTTAATTTTTTCCATGTGCTGTGCTTAACTGTAAAAGAGTCAGTAATTATTATGCTTATATGTCTGTTCCAGAACAACGCTACACGATACTGTACCGCAGAAGGAACGTGGTATCGCAAATCTGCGGATTCCAACCAATCCTGGACAAATTATTCTCAGTGTAACATCAAAATGGTACGAGAAGAAGTCAACAACACTTTGCTGACGGTAAGTTACACAATGAAGGTGACATGAACACTGGACCAAAAACTCAAGTGTTGTTTAGTGTCTTCAAAGAACTTTCATAACTGAGAATCAACTCTTAGTCTTTTTTTTTTAAGTATATACAAAATACATTTGTTTGATATAAATCTTGCAATAATAATAATAATAATAATAATAATAATAATAATAATAAAAATAATAATAATAATAATAATAATAATAATAATAATAATAATAATAATAATAGAAATAATTTTTGTTTTTTAATATATTTATTATTATTATTGTTATTATTATTATTATTATTATTATTATTATTATTATTATTATTATTATTATTATTATTATTATTATTATTATTATTATTATTATTATTATTATTATTATTTTACATCAAGACATTACATCCTGCTTAAGCGAGTGGAGTAGCCACAATTGAGTAAAAATGGGTACATCAGGGCCTTCTTATACGCTGCCCTTCCCTCTCAATATTAACAGCTATAACTTGGCCAAAAAATTATGGAGAATGGGCATTGCCAAACCTTCTCTCCGCTCTTCCCTTAAGTTGGCTCTCCTCCCATGCATGAAATGGGTTTAGAGTATTCTTCTGTCTTATGAACTACTACTACTACTACTACCACTATTACTACTACTACTACTACTACTTCCACTATTGCTACTACTACTACTACTACTACTACTACTACTACTACTACTACTACTACTACTACTACTACTACTACTACTACTACTACTACTACTACTACTACTACTACTAATAATAATAATAATAATAATAATAATAATAATAATAATAATAATAATAATAATAATAATAATAATAATAATAATAATAACATATTAGTAGTAGTAGTAGATGACAAAAAAAGGAGAGAAACAGTAATAATCATAAAAACAAATCCGAGGTTTTCTTTACATAGTGTTTTAGAGTTGATTCTGAAAATTACACACACACATACGCACACCCATATGATACGCTCAGTATGTCTTGCTTTTATCCAATTAGGCTTTATATAAATTTTATATGTGATTACTGACCCACAGTAACATTGTATTTGTAATTATACTTAATTTAAAAATCCTTCGAATTTTGGATATTTTCCGTCTCTTTTTTTCGCCTGAAATGAAAGGGGGATGAAAATTACGAAAAAGTTGAGTAAATGAACTTTCAACTGATGATCCCGAATATTGACTTAATTGAGATTGGAAAACTTTTCTTGTAGTTTCTAAGAGTTTGTAAGTACTGATATATATATATATATATATATATATATATATATATATATATATATATATATATATATATATATATATATATATATATATATATATATATATATATATATAAATAATCAGATAAGCACATTGCCATATGTGAAAACATGAATTATTTTTACCCCGACCGGGACTTGAACCTAGGACACATAATTACTGTGCCAAGGCACTACCAAGTACACCACAGAAGCTCTTAAAAGGGAAACAAATCTTGCAGCTATATCTGCTACACTAGGAATGAACGCATTCTATCTGCATGTCACTCTGTTCATATTACAGTTTCCCCCAACCTCACTCGTGGCTTCGTTTTTACATTTAATTCAAATCTCAGTCTCATTTGGGACCAACAATAATCAGATAAGCACATTACTATATGTGAAAATATGAATAATATTTACCCCAGCCGGTACTTGAACCTAGGGCATATACGTACTTTGCCAAGGCACTACCAACTACACCACAGAAGGTCTTAAAATGGAAACAAACCTTACAACTATATCTGCTATACTATGAATGAATGCATTCTATCAGAATGCCACTCTGTTCATATTACAGTTTCCCCCAACCTTACCCGTGGCTTCGTTTTCGCATTTAATTCAAGTCTCAATTTAATTTTTGACCAACAATAATCAGATAAGCACATTATCTTATGTGAAAACATGAAAAACTTTTACCCCGACCTGGACTTGAACCTAAGACACATAATTACTGTGCCAAGGCACTACCAACTACACCACAGAAGGTCTTAAAAGGGGGAACAAACCTTACCGCTATATCTGCTATACTAGGAGTGAACGCATTCTATTTGAATGCCACTGTTCATATTACAGTTCCCCCAACCTCACTCGTTGCTTTGTTTTCGCATTTAATTTAAATCTGTCTCATATGGGACAAACAATAATCAGATAAGCACATTACCATATGTGAAAACATGAATAATCTTTACCCCGACCAGGACTTGATATGTCCTAGGCTCAAATCCTAGTCGGGGTTAAAATTATTCATATATATATATATATATATATATATATATATATATATATATATATATATATATATATATATATATATATATATATATATATATATATATATATACTGTATATATATATATATATATATATATATATATATATATATATATATATATATATATATATATATATATATATATATATATATATATATATATATATATATATATATATATATATATATATATATATATATATATATATATATATATATATATGGTGTGTGGGTGTGTGTGTGTGTGAGTGCATGCACAAGAATTTTTAATTACCTAATTGTGCTTACGAAAAAGAGCCCTAATCTCATGGACCTTTAATCCCCTGGCTTTGATGTTCTCTGGCTCAAGATCTATCTCCCCACAGCTAGTATTTTTCTTTGACCTATTTCTTACAAGTAATCCTTCAAACTACTCATACTCTGTGCTTTCCCCTCTTAAAAAATCTGACCACTCTGTGATCTCAGTCTCTTCCATTTTTGCTCCTCTTCCATCAATTCCTTGTACTTAGTACTACCTTTGGCACTTTGAGCATAAACAGCGTATGATTTGTGTGGGATGACTACTGTTTTCGGACCCTCAGCCCTGATTAGGTAGCCCTAAAAGTTGCCGAGAGCATGACCTCAAGAATGGAAGCATTCATCCCCTCCTCTATTAAAACTTTCTCTTCACCTGATGCTTGGTTTGACCGTGACTTCCTCTTGGTTATTCATACAAGGGATCAGTGTACCGGTCATACCAAGCCTCTCCTTCTGACTTAACTTGCTCTGCTTTTGTTTCAGCTAGGAATCGCTGTAATGCTCAGATTCAAAGGTCTAATGCTTCTTTTTTAAGAAATAAAGTTGATGACAATAAATCCTCTCCCACAGATAATTTCTAAACCTTAACCAAAAATCTCCCAAAAACTTCTGGAATTTAAGCTTTCCCCCTCTCATTTATTCTGATGATTCTATAGCTTGCTTTCCCCCGACAAAGCCACTCTCTTTGCTCTCTTTTTGTAAACTCTTCTGTAAGGTATTTGAGTCCACCTGTCCCTAATACATTACCCCTCTCTAACCCTATGCCCTCCCTTATTCTTTCTTCATGCAAAGCCCGTAAGGGTCTTTGCCCTCTAGAGATGAACAAGGCATCTGGACCCAATAGCATCCCTGCAAGGTTCTCTAAGGAGTTGCAGATGAACTGGCTCTTGTGCTTTACCATCTTTATCACCCCATTCTCTCAATCAGTATCTATCCTTCATCTTGGAAGCATGCTCTAGTTCAACCTGTTCCTAAGAAGGGTGGCCTCTCTATTTGTTCAAACTACCCACCTATTGCCCTAATCTCTGCTTTCTCTAAAGTATTCAAAACTTTGCTAAATTCTCGCATCTTGAAATATATTGAATCTGGCTCTCTTATCTCCTGTCGCCAGTATGGATTGAGCAAGGCAAGATCCATTGGTGATCTCCTGTCCTATCTTTCTCATGTATGGTCATCTTCTCTGAGGAAATATGGGGAATCCTTTGTTGTCACTCATGATATATGTAAGACTATTGACAGACTCTGCACAAGGCTCTGTTGACCAAACTCCCTGCTTCTGGCTTAACCCCTTCTCTCTGTTTTCTGATTTCCAGTTTTCTTTCTGACCGTTTTATATCTGTGATTGTTGACAATGCAACATCTAGCTCATTCCTTTTTACCAGTATTGTTCCATAGTGCTATGTTATATCACCTTCTTTATTCCTTCTCTTCTACAGTGATCTTCATCCCCCATCCTCCTCTCTTCTCCACACCTTTGCCGACGATTCTACACTTCATATTTCCTCATTGGTTCCTTCGCAACCTTCATCTGCTACTCTTAATCAGTCTCATAGCATTCTGTTTCCTTCTCTCAGCTCCGATTTGCAGAGGGTATATGAGTTGGCATCCAAAATTTAGTTAAAACTATTGCCTCCTAGACAGTTTCAAGCTATCTCCTTATCTTCTTCTCCTTTGTCTTCAGAACTAACAAAATTTACCCTCTTAATTCTTTTAACATATTAGGAATCCAGTTAGCCACTAACTTGTCTTGGAGGTATCACATAATCCAAATTTCTAATCTGCACCCAAGAAATTGAGGATTCAATCGTCAGTGCTTTCCCTTTTTACAATTACTTAAAATCTATAAAGGTCTTATCCATTCCTGTATGGAATACTACTCGCTTATCTAATGTGCTTTTTTTATACTCATCTCCTCGATAAGGATGAATCTAAAGCTGTCAGACTCATCAATGCCCTTCTATTACTACTAATCTGGCGTCTCTTTCTTTTCTCAGTAAGGTATCATTCCTTTCTCCTTTCTATTGCCGCTACTTCCATTGCTGCTCTGATGAGTTGGCGAGTTGCATCCCAAACCCACTGCCGAGGCCACGTAACACTCGCCAAACATCCTCATCTCACAAGTACTGTGTGGAAATTTGTAGCTCACTGATTGGTCAGTGCAGTGACTGCTGCTTTCCATCCACCTCCAAACTCAGGCACTCTCTTCCTCCCTCTGTCTTCTCTAATTCTTCTAATCTCTCTTCCTTCAAAAAGTGGATGTATCGTCATATCAGGGCCTAATGCTGCCATATCTCGATGTGTTCTCAGTATTTCGACTATTCTTTCAGCCTGTCCTTTTCCTATTGTATACCATTGCCTTATTTCTGCCTTGTCCTTAACCGCCTACTTTTTCTTTGTTTTAATGTTTTTCTCTTGCCCAAGCCTGATGAGGTATTTTTTTTTTCCTGTACTGGTGTCCCACTCATAAATAACTCCCTGTCACCTGGTTGCTTCCATTTTTGTACCCAATGATTCTTATCATATTTGTCCTTAAAACTCTTTGAACTGAGTTAGCATTAACTACCTCCTCGCTTAGCTAATTTCGATCATCAAATTCTTGCACTAAAAAAGTTTTCCCTTACATCCTACAAGAGAAGCTTTCTTACAAAGCTTCACACAATATCTCCTAGTTCGAGAAGCAGCCATATCAAAATATCGATCCCTATCCACTCTGTCAAAACCACGAAGTAATTTAAATACCGCCACCACATGCCCCTCATTATGCTAACTTCGAGTGATGGTAAGTCTAATTCCTTCAGCCTCTCCTCTTAACTGAGATAGCGCATATCTAAAACCAGTTTCATGGCATGTCTTTGAACTTTTTTCATCTTATTTATATTCTTTTAGCAGTAGAGATTCCAAAAGGTTGCTACATATTCAAGCTTTGGCCTCACATAAGTTTCATAAATATTTCTAAACATTTCCATGTCCATGTGTCTGAAGGCTACCCTTACATTTGGTAATAAAGCCTATGTAGTCCTTACTATGCCATTTGTATGCATTTCTGGAGACAAATCTGCCAATATGTTCACTTCGAGATATCTCTCGTTCTCCATCTCTTGAAGTTCTGCACCTGCTACTGAGTATCCAAGCTTGGTCTTTCTCTTGTACCTACTCTCTTTACCATATATTATGAAGTATTGAATTTCATTATCTATTTTCTTACCACTCATTCGGGCTATTTGGGTCATCCTGAAGTTCTGTGCCATTGTACTCGTCCTTTACTTTCTTCACAATCTTTGCATTATCTGCAAACATATTTAAAAATTAATTTACACACTTTGGTATGTCATTTACGTATAAAGGAACATATGTGGCCCTAAAACTGAACCTTGTGGAACCTCACTACTAACCATTCTCCACCCAGACAGTGAGTGCCTTAATCTAACCCTCTGTTCCTCTCCTAAGTAAATTTTTATCCATTACAAGAGATTTCCACCTATTTTCGCCATTACTTGCAACTTCTTAATGAATTTCTCATGTTGGACTGTATCAACAGCCTTCTGAAAATCTAAAAATATGCAATATGCCTAGCCCTCTCTTTCTTGTAAGATCTGGCATGCCTCTTCTTAAAATTATAATAATGCTGTTACTGTTGATCTGCCTTCTCAGAAGCCATGTTTTCTCACTGACAAAACATTGAAGGATTCAAAGTAAAGAGAGATGTGTTTTCTAAGTAGATTCTCCTTAACGTTGCAAGTTATGTTGGTCAAGGAAACAGGCCTGTTGTTTAGAGCTGTCTCTCTCCTTCCCTTTTTGAAGATTGACGCCATGTTTACTTGTGTCCAGCGTCTTGGACTCTCCCCAGATCCCAGTAACTTTCAAATGTAATGCATAGTGCCACCAATATTTATTTAAGGTATTTCCTAAGTACGTACGGGGATATGTCATCAGGATCCAAAGCTTTATGGGCATTTAACTCCATCAACACTTTGCATACCACTGTGGCTGAAAAGATGATATTCTCTAAAATCCTCCCATGATCTCTTATTTCTGCAATCTGAGGGGTGGGGTATTTTCTACTATATATACTGACTGAAACTCCTGGTTCAATTTTTGTAGATCTCTTTATCTGTCTCAGTGATGCTTCCATCTGCCTTCTATATCTTTTAAACCTGTTCTTTGGCCTTCAGTTTTCCTCTGAACAAAGCTGTGGAAGTTTGTGATTTTCTTTAGCCTTCCTAGTAATATTCCTTTCATGGCCTCTCTCAGCCTCTCTTCTTTTACATAAGAAATTATTTCATGCTTGTTTGTAAGTATGCCAGGCATTTATATTTTTCCTCCTATGCCTGTTCCAGCATTTGTTAATACAGTTCTTCGTTTTCTTACACTCATTACATAACCATTTCTCTCTGGTATGAATAGCTCCTATTTTGGTGGAAGGTATTCATAAATCACACAACAGATTTTGTACTTATTTGGTACAGAGTTGTTTTTAAATAAGGTTATCAAGTCAATAACTGCAAAAAGATAATGTAGTTTGTTGTAGTCTTCTAGATAATTCCTCTTTGGGTCGTTCTCAGTGTCCATACTTTCAGACAGAACATCTAAGATGATATACCCCATCAACAATACACCGTGTTCACTTTTCCCAACTGGTGGTTCATACTCAATTTTGTCAATATCCAGCACATCATCTGTGAATACTAGATAGAGCATGATGGCCCCCACCCTTGGCCTTCGTTGGGTCCAGTACATGTTGGTGTAGGAAATGTCAATGTACACAATCTAGGAATTATTCCCAAATGAATCCTCCCCACTGTGCCGGGCAAGATTAGTCTAATCTATGTTTCATTGATTAAAATCTCCCTTAATCAAAATCCTACGCCCTCTCTCTAGTGCGATGTTAACAGATGTGTTTATAATTCGATAGTTTCTATATGACTTTCATAAGAAGCCTCTAGCCTTTGTTTATTGCTTGTTGTGATATATACAACAGCTGTTATAATGCTATCTGAACCAGTACTTATGCAAGCAACAACAACTTTTTTGAACTCACTTTCTATAGCATATTTTATTCCTTCAACATGATGACTTTAAGAGCAATGCTATTCCTCCATCAGGCT
>JAXCGZ010000579.1:2500-7500 GCA_037179515.1 Halocaridina rubra | reverse complement strand
AGTGCTTCAGAGCTTGACCATGTACTTTGTGGTCTTTTTAGTCTCTATGCATAACTTAACCAGAACTTTTCTTTTATCTCTGAATTATTCTTGTTCTTCTATCCTAAGTATGCTGACGATCCAGTCCTTTAATCTCATCTTTAAAAATCTTCTCGAGTCTATCACCAACTTTCATTTTTCACACTACTTCCTCATAGGCAGCGTGGTTTTTACAAGGGTAGATGGACTGGTGATATCTCATTCTTGCTTTGCTGTTATTTGTGAGATTACCTCTCGTATTCAGTGGCTTTTTATATCATGTTTTATGGTACAGTTTAGGTATATAACTGGAAGCATGTTATTGTATCATTGTTGATTGTGTTTCCTTTGTTTCTTTTCTGGTCGGCAGCTATAATTCACAGAGTTCTCCCAACTTTTACATTCTTCATTGATATTTTAGATGCGTCATTCATTTCTCTTTATTATTTGTGTCTCACCTCATTCTCAATCCCTTCTTGGAATAGGGACACGATATCTATTGGAGGAAGACATGCCTTAGTCACCTATAATACCTGTAAAGCTTCAATTGTCATGATTTCTCTTGCGATATTCCCAAAATAACATCGAATGATTTTTTTTTCATATCTTTTTGCTAATATTTTGCAGATCGACATATTCGAAATAGACAATTCAACTTTAAAGATATTGTGGCCGGATTCATATGTCACTGTTATGTTAGTAATGAAGAAGTGTTTTGGTTGTAAGAGGGGCTTATAACCTATTGAAATTGAAGGTTGCTCTCACACCATTCGGATACTTCCCTTTCAAGTTTCTATACCTAACTCACTTGAATCTTAGGCACTTTGTCCTATTAACCTTCCAGCTCTATATCATAATTTCTTACTCCTTTTCGTCAGATTTGCTCTCCTCTTACTTTTATATTCTACACTTGTTAGTTTGAACGGTGTCTGCAGAGTTGAAGTATTGCACACCACCTTATCTGGAAGGAACTTGAAATCTTCGTCAGCTCTTGGGCTCGAATTCCTTTAGTATTGCTTAAGATCACCCCAGAAGCACCCACTATGACCCCTTATTCTTCTTCCCATTTACTGCTAAAGGTATGAACTTCCTCAAAGTATTTATCTCCTTTACCTCATAATTTCTGCCTTCCATCAAAATAAAAATCTCAGAAAGCATCTTGCTTCCCTTAACGCCTCTACTCTTCATGTACGTACTTATATCGTGATGCTATTTAATGTTTTACTTATTTTATTATGCGTGTATATATCTCTCTCAAGTTTCTTGTGTTTTCTATCTTTTTAACCTATTTTTAGTAAGTGGTTACTTGTTTTCATATTATTCTTCATTAATATTGCTATTTTGGCACGAAGCATTTCAGTGCTGGGAATTTTTATTTCTCCAGTACGTATGTAAAACATTATTGATTTAAAAATAGGTGGAGAACACCATCTACGTATATGAGTCTCAGTTTTCAGAGTGATTTTGGTTTGGCTGACATTTGTATGTTTGATTGTTTGCTTGTTTATAAGCTGCAACTTTTATTAAATCTTTTCCATAATGTAATTGAAAACACGGCATTTCTTTATTAGAAAATCGTAATACTATGTCATCTGTAGAAAAGTATCATACATTCAACTGGAGCAAAAAAATGCAAATTTATTACCAACCTCATTGGACAGTCTATATTTGCTCACAGCTCTTCAATTCGATGTGCAAACAATAAAGAGAAGTTATTATTTCAAGAATACATTTTTGTTTGTGTTTGTTGAAATAACCCAAATTAACTTTTAACTAGATTCGTATATGAAGGATTATTATTATTATTATTATTATTATTGTTATTATTATTATTATTATTATTATTATTATTATTATTATTATTATTATTATTATTATTATTATTATTATTATTATTTTATTATTATTATTATTATTATTATTATTATTATTATTATTATTATTATTATTATTATTATCATCATCATTATTATTATTATTATTATTATTATTATTATTATTATTTTATTATTATTATTATTATTATTATTATTATTATTATTATTATTATTATTATTATTATTATTATTATTATTAATTATTATAATCATGATTATTATATTATTATTATTATTATTATTATTAATTATTATAATCATGATTATATTATTATTATTATTATTATTATTATTATTATTATTATTATTATTATTATTCTTATTCTTATTATTATTACTAATTGATACCTCTGGTAGTATTTTTAATGCTTTAAAGCATATTGACTTTAAATCAGCGATAGATTTTTTGCCATTAAAATTTTATTTGTTATATAATATACCACCACTTGAACATTATAGGTACGTACCTCTATGCTGATAATCATTTAAAAAGCACTTGTGAATCTCACTGTCGTAACTATATTACATTTTTATTTTAATCTGGTAATTATTTGCTTAAATTATTCAAAATGCTCAATATTCATTCTAATGGAAAGATCGTTTGTAGAGTTTATAACTTTCTCCTCATATGTATGTTACAGTCCTACATATTTTCTCAAATCTGTTGAAAATGTGTGTCATGTATTCGTTGCACGAAGTGCCATTTACTTTTATTTTAAGGGTTAGAGAACTTAACGAAGGCATTCTTGTCATAAATTAGTCTTATCTTTATGTACGGAAAATAGTTATATTTAGGTATTATTGAAATTTAAGCACTCTTGTGTATTAAGGAAGGGATATTGCCTGTCACGCAGATTCCATTTTGATTATAAATTTACTTAATTGAATAGAAGATAGCCAATATACATTCAGTAGGACACATAAATGCCGTCATGAGACGAATATTCTTGCAGGATCGGTTATATCGATGGTACTCCTATTAGGCAGTATTTTCACTTTTGGTTTTTCTATGCAACTAATTAGGAAGATTGTTCTGCGATACCTCTGTCTTTGCATATGTGGATACATTAGTTTCTTACTCAATTGAAGTATTAGTTTTCAGTGAAGTGTTGACAAGTCTTCATTTGGGCCTAAGTTTTAAGGTCTATAATAGTGTCTTCAGAATAGCGTATGATATTATCATCTTTTGGGACATTCCTAGTCTTCTTCATATTAGAGAGTCTCTCCTATCTTCCTTTAAGGTATAGAATCTTTATTTTGTCACTATGATTGCTGGCAGTGTCCGTTTAGATTTCGTTTTTATTAACTTTTCATGCAAGGCTCAGATATTTGAAGAGACTTGGCTTGCATGGAAAACTTCTGCATGAATTTCTTTTTCTCTTGAATCGGATCAGTGTGAGTGGACTGATTTTGTTCACTAGTTCCCTGATATGCTTCAGTATATTATGAAGTGAAATGCCTTCATGAAAGTTGGCCATCGCTACAGCAGCATCTGTTTTTTCATTTGTTTGCACATAAACAGTTTAGTAAGATGTGTTGTTATGCCCTGTCATGTTAGGTTTGAGATTAAGTTCTTTATCTCGTTACAGTATCATGGAACCATATGCTTTTATAATGCCTTGGAATAGGGTTTGGTGAAAGCATTTAATTGCATCAGTTATATTTTGTATTTATTGCGCATTCCAATTGTAAATCTATTATTGCAAACATTTTTATGCATATCACTGTATCGTACACTTTCATGCATGCCTTTGTGAATTTCAAGTACCAAATATTGTTACCTATTGCGTTATATTACATTGCACTTCTCTGAAATTTTTCATAACTATATTATGTTTAATATTGTGCATATTAGTGGGTTTTTTTTTATTTGATTTCGCAGTTTTACTTGTATTCCTTGTTTATGCATATACCTCTGGCTATCTTGAAGCTTTTAGTACAAGATTTTGACGTCATCAGAACGAGGGAAATTTAACATAAATAAGTAAAATAAAAGAAGTCTCTCAGAGTCTTATAATTCTTATGTTTTGACATCGTATTTTTTTTTTTTTTTACTAAAAACAGATATATAAATAAACAATTTTATCTCTATGAATTTATATTGCAAAATCAAAGACATGATCGGTGAATTTAAGTATATTAGATTTTCGGGACATATACAATAATCTTGAATCTCATGGGCAGTGATGTGTATTCTGTGAACATAACTTAAACAAAGCTATGGAATTACTGCAATTTTAACATATGTACTGTTTTTTTTATTTACCTAGGTTATAAAAGCTTTCTTATAATTCTGTTGTGTGAAGGTTCTTTTGGAAATCCGATTAGTTCTGTTTGACCAGTTTTTCATTTACTCTATCTTGCAGTTGGCTCCAGTTGTGAGGACGGTGTCATACGTCGGCTACAGCGTTTCGCTAGCTACCCTCATAGTCGCCTTCACAGTGCTAGCATGTGTAAAGTAAGTAGTTTATATATTAGTAGTAGTAATGCATACCATCTGAAATATTTCGAAAAATGAAATCTCTGAAAACTGAATGAATTTAATAGTATTAGTTCTATAAATGAATACTACTTTAATCGTTGTAGAAGTTGCGCATGTTTACTCCTTTATTCTTGTAAGTAAGAACGTTGTGTCATAGGAAAACATCATATCTTTAGCATTTAGAAATAAGCTTTACTCTGCATATTTGTTTAGGGGAACATTTATCATTTTATTATTATGTTTTAATACTTATCAGTAGTAATAATAGAATCAGCAGAGAAGAAGGACAGGCTGAAAGCTCTGGTAGTGTTTTCTTTATTAACCTGTTGATGATTGGGGACCGGAGAAAATGCGGATTCCCGTAAAGCTTAAATGCGTAGAGAGAGAGAGAGAGAGAGAGAGAGAGAGAGAGAGAGAGAGAGAGAGAGAGAGAGAGAGAGAGAGAGAGGGAGAGAGAGAGAGAGAGAGAGAGAGAGAGAGAGAGAGAGAGAGAGAGAGAGAGAGAGAGAGAGAGAGAGAGAGAGAGAGATAATGTCATATGATGAAGAGAGATATACTTTTGTCTTATGCCCCCTGGTTTCCAGTTCTGTTGAGATTAGGTGTGTAAATGGATGGTTGAATGG